>PVIH01008956.1:0-86366 GCA_004025045.1 Sigmodon hispidus | reverse complement strand
TATTTCAGCTTTTATTTCAGCTTTTAGTTCCTGGCATGTTTCTTTCATAGATTTGTTCATCTCTTCCAATTTTTTGTTTGTATTTTCTTCTATTTCTTTAAGGCTTTTTTTCATATCTTCTTTGAGAGCTTCGATGATCATCAAAAAGGAATTTTTGGTGTTGCTTCCTTCTGTTTCCTCTTCATTGCTCAGTTCAGGTGTTGTATTTGTAAGATCGCCACTCTCTTCTGAAGTTACCATGTTGTTCTTTTTATTATTATGTAATTTTTTGCACTGATGTTTGCCAATGGCTTCAGTGGCTCACGATTGGATGGCTCCTGGTCAGTTGTGGCACTCGGACTTGTGTGCCTCCTGTCACCTCTCTGGGCAGGGTCTTAATCTACCTTTCAGGAATCCCTGTAGTTGTCTGTTCGCTCAGTTCGATGTGGAGGTGGGTAGCCATGCAAATTCCCTCAGCAGGAGCTATGGGTTTGGTGACATGCAGAGTTTATCTGCCTGTGCTCCAGAGTGCACTGGACTTAATACATTTTAATAACAGAGGTTCTTCTTGTTTTTATGACAATGAGATATCACTGCTCTGGGCAGTACCAAACTACTTCAGAAAATGTGATGAGCATCAAAGAAACCTTATATAGAGTTAGCCTTCTTTGTGACAAAAGTTAGCCACTAAGTAAGACAGTATGTTGTCCAAAATGGACAAGCAGGAAACACAAAAAAAGAACTGCAGAACCTTGCCAGGACAAGGTAAGTTTGAGAAATATTAAGAGATAGTATTTAATTAATAATATAGGTTAGATAAAAAGTGAATTAGATACAATGCTTTAGACTCACCAAAACAAGATAAGTAGTGGATTTTTTTTAGTTTGTTAATTGCTCCTGGACTGGACATTCCTTTTCCTTTTCTTTCAGCTGAGGATACAGTGACTTGCAGTTGGAGGATTCTGGGACACAGGCCTGAAGAGTTGGCTGAGTGAGAAATGGCTGTGGTTTGTTTCTTTATCTCTCTGATATTCCAGCTTTTCCCCAATATTTGGTTCCAGGTTTTCATTATATACTGAGTTCATGCAGTAGGGCAGGGTTAACTTTCCTGCACTCATGCCTTCTAGGGTGGCTCATCTGCTAACTAGACAACAGGGTCAGCTCTGGTGTCCTGCCCAGGTAGGGTCAGTGGTCACTCTCCTGTGCTGTAGCTGGTGTAGGGCAGGGCTAGTTCTCTCACTCTCATGATTCCTGAGGCCCTCTGGTCTATGGCAGGTAGCAAGGGGTAGGGAGGAATGCATCATTCCTTCAGCCATGCCATCACATGGCAGACAAGGGAGGGGGAGAATGGAGCAGCTCTGTTGTGCTCGGACCCTCAGGCCTGGCTCACCTGTGTCCAGACAACAACTGGTGTGCTGCCCAGACAGGAAGCAGAGGCTGCTTTCTTCTGCACTGTAGCTGATGACAGTCTTGTGGTCCCCGGGCCAGCCTTCTCACCTGACACAGGTAGTAGTGGGTGAGAGAGGGAGAGCATCTTTTCCTCACCCATGCTACCACATGGCAGATAAGGGGGCAGCAGGGGCAGCTCTCCCACTCTCATGATCTTAGGGTCAGCTCAGCTTTGTCCCCAACAACAGGGTCAGCTCTAGAGTGTTGACCAGGTGAGTTGCAGACTTTTGGTGAGGATGGGGCTATCTTTCCAGAATGCAGGAGTGAGTTGTTCCCTGAGGGGTAAAGTTAGCTCTCCTATAGAAACATCCAGGGAGAGGCAGGACCAGTCATCCCAGGGACAGTGAAAGATAAGGTTGGCTCAGTACAGCATGGTTCCAATGATCCTTATGCTAACACAGGCTGTGGACATCAAACAGACTCCAGCTGGAGCAGAACCATTGACCCTGACATGGCCTTTTGCAGCAGCATAGCCCAGATGCCATCATGCCCCCAGTGGTCATATAGATTCCTCAGATCAGCATAACACTAGCAGTAACAAGGACATCAGGCATCAACATGCTCCCTGGGTGGCTGGCTAGACTCCAGGTATCTGCAGAGCCCTTGGTAGCAACTGGAGTCATGGACATCACCATAGACCCTGACCTACACAAGGCCACTGTCCCAGACATGGCTCTAGGCAGTGGCTTGGTCCTGGATATCTCAATGGCTACAGGTGGTAGCACTGGCCATCCAGACCAGCATGGCCCAGGTGCAGCATGATCCTTGAACACTGATGTGGTCCAATGTTGCCAACCAGACCCTTTTATTCTACATAGACCTCAGTGAAAATAGGAGTGCCAGACATCAACTCAATCCTGGCTACTGTAGGGCTATAGACACAGATGTGCCCTCTACAGCATTGCTGGCCCAGATAACATCAGTGTCCCAGGTGATAGTACAGCCCACTCACATTAGCATGTCTCTGGTGGTAACATGGCTTTCAGATGCCTTCATGGACCCAGGTTGCAGCCCAGACCCCTTTCATCTTTACAGCCTTTGGTGGAACATATAACACAGACATCAAGGCAGATTCTGACTATGGTAGGACAACAGACATAGACATAGTCCTAGGCAGTAGCCCTGGCCTAAATGTTACCAAGATTTCAGATGGCAATGCAGGCCATCTGAACCAGCACAGCACCTGCAGATGCATGACCCCTGAACACAAATATGGCCCCAGATAGCAGCATAGACCTCTGACATCAGCAAAGTCTTAGATGGTCTCAGGAGCTACAGACATCAATACAGACCCTAGATGTAGTATATCCATGGACTCAGACATGGCCCTCAGCCTCAGCCCTGGTCCTAACTATACCATGACCTTAGTTGACAGCCCTGGCAAAGCAAATCAACCAGTGGCACATCCCTCAGACACCAACTTGGTCACATGTTGGGGCCCACACCCTGGGTATTCATATGGGCCCTCCCTGGTGGCAACCACAGACCCTGGCCACAGCATAATCATAAACCCAGAGATGGTCTATTATATGAACCCTAGTTGATCTTATAATAAAAACCTAGAGTCAGATATTGGGGGAAAGCTGAAAGATCAGAGAGACAGAGGAACAAGCCACAGCTACTCCTCACCAATACTGAATCCTCAGGCCAAAGTGGGTAGATTCTATTTCCACAAAGTCTCAGACTAAATGGGAAAGTGGAGGGAAGCATAGGCTGAATTGGGGGAAATCACAAGGGAGTGAACTGTCTAGTCCCACTTTTTATTCCTTTTCTTGCCTAGCCATATCACTTCCTGTTTCAACCTTTTTAGTGCGGGAATTAAAGCCATGTGTTCCCAAGTGCTGGAATTAAAAGTGCTTGATCCCTAGTGCTGGGATTAAAGGTGTGTGCTAACATTGCCTTGCTGTGTATGGTCTTGTATCTCTGCCTCTGTCTCCCCAGTGCTAGAATTGAAGGCAGGTGTCATCACTGTCTGACCTCTATGCTAATGCTGTGGCTGGCTCTGTATTCTGATCTTCAGACAATCTTTATTTGATAAACAATATATCAAATGGTCCTTGGCAGAAGCCTTGAACTAGGTGACTGTGCAGGCATTCAGATTAGTATGGTTTTTAGAGCACAGAGGCCCTTGGACATCAAAGTGGCAGCTCCAACCATAGCCCCCTACGACATAGCCACATATGATGACAGGAGCCACAGATATCAACTCAGACACTTTCAGCTACTTCAAGACCCCAGATCAAGACTTGGCCCTTGGTCATAGTCCAGTCCCAGGCATTTCCCTGGCTCCAGTGATCAGCTGGCCATCCATATTAGCCCTTATATCTTAGGATCTGCCTCTTTTCCCAGTCCATAAATGACTTCACTTTTCCTCTTTTACCTTTCAACCCTGTACTCTCCGCCACAATGGTGCCCATTTGCCTCGTACCAACACCAGGGCTCTTGGTTGATTCACAGGTGGCTCTGGGTTGAGTACTGAGTCTCCAACTATAAAATATGGAATAGACCTGTTGCCTTTTCTTTTTCCCATGCCCAAGCCTAGAGACCTCTAGCAATACTTGGTTGGATGATTGCCCTGTCAGAGAGACTCCAGGTGGGATTTTTGTTGATTGTGATCCCTGCCGACCCAAAAGTCTGAAGGGGCACTATCTGTTGCCACTTACTCATTTTGCTATAGACATATCTTTATCATCCTTATGTTATTAGTATTTCCATTTATGTATATCTCCCATGACCTAATGTCTGTGCTGCCCATGGTAAATCTGGAGATGCCTGTGAGAAAGTTCTAGTCCTTTAGCCACGTATTTTTCCTATGGGGCATAATTTTTTTAAGACTTTTGTGCTCATTATCAACCTTCTATCATCTTGATGGCAAATATTATCCTATAGGAAATAATACAGAATGCTTGGAGACTTTGATACTGATTGATACTCACTGATACTATTGATAGTTCCCTGGGGACTTACAAAGAAATATATGGACTGAAAAAAGAAATATACTTAGTGCATCCTTTAAGAGCAGGGAGAATGCCTGGAAGTGGTGATGAATGCCTTTATCCCCAACACTTGGGAGACAGAGGCACACTGATCTCCAGATTTGAGGTCAATCTGGGCTATAATGAGTTCCAGGACAGCTAGAGATATACAGAGAAACTATGTCTTGAAAAGCAAAATAATACTTTCTATACTCAGCATCTGAGAGCCCTCAAATACAACGCTCTCAAGGAGTCACCCAATTATCCATTTACTTCTGCCTTCCACATTTCTTTTGGTATTTTCTACTAATCAGACAGATGAAATCTTTCATATTTTTTCTGTATGTTCCCCATCCACTGAGATCTCCTTTAATTTTGAAGCTCATCTAAGAATCTGAGAGTAGACCTCTTAATTGAAACATTTCTTCAGAAACAAGCACAGGGTAGCTTAACTTATATTCTTCTTTTTCTTTTTGTAGCTAACTGTAGAAAAGAGAAAAACTTCTTGAGTTAATGAACATATAGCTGTGCTGTACAATACTAAGAATAAACATTTTTTCACATGTTCCACATTATTCTTAAACTACTAAGTATTTGTTTAATAAATTTATAGTAAATATGGAAGTACACAATGCATTAAAAGAAAGCAAAGGTCTTTCAATATACCAATATTTTATGTGTCATCATTAGAGAGTACTTCAGTTGTATTAGAAGTACCAAATTTTGGAATTGCAAAAAAACCTCACTATAGACATCCATATAATTCCATTGCACATTGACTGTGTTCTTCACATGTAACCACTTATCTATTATAACTATGGATAGATGACACTAGCACTAAGAACATTTAAAATCCACAAAGATGGCTACTCAAAGGTATACAATCAATTCCAAAATTGTGTTTTTGAAGACATAAATTGCTTTTACATGCACAGAGAAGAGATACAATAATTGTAGCTACTAAGACACAAAGGGGAATTAGGTTTAAAAGAAAATACTTTTGGAATGACCACTCACAGAAAGTTAGCCTTTCCATTTTGTATAAAAGGTAGAAGACACTTAGATTTAAAGGGAAACAATAAGAAAACACACACACATATTTTCCTGGATAATACCAACAAGAAGAAATTATAAATTGGAAGTTTATTTTTCCTCTTGTGAGCTTTAAAAATGTTCCTTTACTATTTGTATTCCTTTTGTTGGGTTGCAGCCATACTTTCCCCTCCCTATCTTCTTTGCTCTGACTTTCTTTGGATGTTAATCTACTTTCCTGTCCTGCAGCCAGTCAAGTAGCTGATGGCCGAGTCAACACTTAAATTATATACCAAGAACTCATAGTTACAGGGAAAGAACAAAGTAAACTTTCAGCCCTTGCATGTATCACAGGTAGGTTCCACAGCTACCCAAATTTACTAAGCAAACAGATTGTCTTATAGTGTGTATTAGCAACCAAAAGCTTTTATGGGGTAAATAAGTGATAGCTATCACCTTCAGAAACTTCAAAGCTGAACAGTAAAAAATAAATTTCTTCCTGAAAAAGAGTAAAATATAAAGAAATATTATTGCAAACACACCCCAAGAACATGCCACAGAAGAAGTACTTCTCTATAGTCCATGTTGGAAATGGATACTAGAGACTTTCCTCCTATCTTTTCTAAAGAAAAGGGCAAAGAAAGGAATGAGTTCTATATTCTGTTACAGATAATTTCTTGCATCTTTACGTCTTCATTGACTGTATTAATTTAATTTTCAAGTTCTTAAGTAACTAGTGAAAATGTACTTTTTACAATTCCATAAAAGAAGAACAACTGATTGATTTATCCTGATAATAGGACTTCATTGGCTAGAGAGAAAATTAAAATGCAGATGTTCTAAGCCATGATTCCAGTGTGTCTCTATAGTATGCTAAAATAATTAGATCTGATGCGAAGATATTTAGGTTTTAAAAGTTTACACCTATTAACAGAAAACAAGATGAAGGCCTGGGGTTCCTGTAAGCGGTACTTAATTCACTTTCTGAATATAAAAGTTCTGATTAAACATTTAAATTTAAATCTTACCAAGCTAAAGTTTAGCCAATTTACTCTGAAATCTAAAAAGGTCTGAATAGACAAACTTTAGAGATCACAGATGTCAAAACAGGATACTATACTCAGCAAAACTATTAATCACTGTCAAAAGAGAAATAAAAATATTTAATGATAAAAAATTAAATTTAAGCAAATTGTGCCAACTAATAAGCCTCTACAAAAGAAAGTAGAAGGATATTGAATGAATCTTAATTAGTCTTATAATAAAACGCAGATCCAGATATTGGGGTAAATGTCAACAGATCAGAGAAGCAGAGAAACAATCCACTAGAGAAACTCCTCACCACAGCTGAATCCTCAGGCTGAAAGGGGAAGATCCTGACTCCAAGATTCCTCAGATAACGTTCCTCTGAAGCCTTAGCTGAAAGGGGGAAGGGAATCAGGCCAAACTCCTGTCTCTTCACATCTTATATTTTTTTTCCTCTGCCCAGCCATATCACTTTCTTGCTCAACCTTTCTAGTGTTGTGATGAAAGGCATGTGTGCTTCCCAAGTACTGGGAGCAGAGGTCTGGGATCCCAGGTGCTGGGGTTAAAGGTGTGTGATACCACTGCCTGGCTATGTTTCTCTTTTGGACTGAATTAATCTCTGTAGTTCAGGCTGGCCTTGAACTCACAGAGATCAGACCAATCTCTGCCTCCCAAGTGCTAAGATTAAAGGGGTGTGCCACCCCTGCTCTACCTCTGTGGCTAACTCTGTGACTGGCTCTGTCCTTTGATCATCAGGCAAACTTTATTTCTTAGAAGATACACAAAATATTACCAGATTTCCTCTTTTCATTAAAAATAAAAAGGTTATAGCTAATATAAGAAAATTATATGCAATAAGTACAATAATTATATACAATGTATTCTTGCAGGAAAGAATTACATCAATAATATTTAGTCCATTAACATTTACCAAATTGAGAGAAGCTATTCCATTAGTTATCCATTTTTGTGGGTCCAAAGTACCTAATTTTGTGAGTACCTAATTCACTTTTTTTCTAACTTGTATCATTAACTGAAGACTATCTTTTGATGTTTCTCAAATTTATACTTCACACTTCTTTAGTGAGCTTTTTTTCCTTAATTTGTTAACAAGAAAAACTTTAACTATAACTATCTAGACTACAACTTCATCACAAACTATAGAAGTAAATAATATTAGCTGAACAAGCTGGAAATTCAAGCAAATGACTTCCAAAAATTGTGAGATACGACAGTAGAAGCTGGCTTCCTGAATAGTCGCTTAAGATTACTCCTAGAGGCCTAGCATTTCTAACAGGCTTATCTGTGAGGTAGGATTTTCCCAATGGCTGTCCTACTTTGTCTTGGCAAAGTTCAGCAGTCCTTTCTTCTGTGTCCTGTTTATTTTATTTTGGACAGCATACTTGTCAGCAGTCAAGAGCACTTTTTTTTACCCATTGGCTAACTCTTGACACAAAGAAAGTAAACTCTATATGGTTTCTTCATTGCAAATCATCTTTTCTGAAGTAGATTGGTGGTATCAGGAGCAGACATGTCTCATTGTCATTAAAAAAGAAACTATGATATTAAGACACCTTTAATGCCAAGTTATGTAGATGTCTAAAGTGTATGAAGAAACCTCTCTATCTAAAATATATCTCTGTCTGATTTTGAAAACATATCTAATATGACTATAAGCTTCATCATAATGAGTTACCACTAACTTGCATTTCTTCATGTCCTAATCAGTTGGTAATAACTTTTAAGGACTAGAAATTTGAACAAGAGTAGAAGTGTATGTATAGTATGTACTAATAAAATTAATCTCAAATTTGTATTAATATACACAATTTGTATGCAATAGAAAAATCTAATCAAATGTAAAATATTTAAAACTAGTAGTTGCTTTTTAAAAGTAGATTCAATAACCTACCTTTTATCTTCTCATATTCATATTCTCCCTTTTTTATTTTCAGAGTAAGTTTGATAATCTACCCCTTTATCCTCTTCACCTCCCCCATTTGGACTGAGGACTCAGAAGAGTTCAGTCTGAGGAGATATGATATTCCTCTTTTGCTTGAATATTAAGTAGTGGTGAAAAGTTTTTCAAGTGACTTATTCCTCTACTTCTCTGATCTTCAAGCATTTGCCCCAATGGCTCCATGTTTTTATTGAGACCAATTAGAATTCATTCAATAGAAAAAAAAACTTTATCTGAATATAAGATAATCTATATCTAACAGAAAACAAACACTAAGTAATTTCAGAATAGTTCATCAAAAGGGGCATAAAAGCCTATATCATCACAACAAATAAGATTCATTACTCAACATTGCCCATTAATAACTCTTACATTAATAATTTAAATTCTAAAATAAAAAACAGTAAAAATACTGGATTAGAAAACAGAATCCATCCTTCTGTTAAATCCAAAAACTATATCTCATCATCAAAAACAGATAACCCCGTGGTGTAAAAGGGTGAAAAAAGTTATTTCAAACTAATGAATTCAAAGAGCAGGGAGGCATAGTAGCTATGTTAATATTGGACAACATAAAGTACAAACCAAAATTAATCAGAAGAAATAGGAATGACACTACATCCTCAATAAAAGAAAAATTCAAAAAGCATATTGTAATTCTACATATCTGTGCACCAACTCATTGGCATACAAATCCATAAAAGAAATACTACTATGATAAAATTACATATTAATCCTAACATAGTAATAGTAAGTAACTTCAGTACCACACTTTCTTCAAGAGAGGTCATTAGGATAAAAACTAAACAGAGAAATTCAGGAGTTAAGTAACTTCATAAATCAATTGCATCTAGCAGATTTCTATAGAACATTCCATGCAAACATTAAAGACTGCATTTTCTTTTCTGAAACTTATGAAACTTTTTTCAAAATTGATCACCTATTAGGGGACATGAATCCTATCTGGACATTATGAGTAAAAGCTGTCCTCAACAATGATAGAAAGAAGAGAAAGTACACAAACTTATGGATTCTGAACATCTGACTAGTCAATAAAAACTGTACCAAGATATAAATCAAGAAGAAAATTTAAAACTTTTTAGAATGGAATGACAATCAAAATATAACATGTATAATGTATGGGACACAATAAAAATTTAAGAAGTTTATAAACCCAGATCAAAAAACTGGAGAAATCTCATACTAATTACTTAATTATAGATCTAAAATATTAAAAAAAGAATACCCTAAAAGAGGGAGATGAAATGATGAAAATCATGGCTAAAAGTAACAAAATAGAAATAAACAAACAAAAACAATAAAAAGAATCAACGAAATAAAGAATTATTTCTTTGTGAAAATAAAATAATGATAAACCCTTAGCTAAATTAATCAAAAGATGAAGGACAAAAAGAAAAGTCAATAAATTAGAGATTAAAAAGAGACATTACCAGACAAACTGGAAATTTAGATAATCATAAAGATTATCACAGAGTCAGCTGTACTGAGCTATTGGAAGCTCACTGACTCCAAAACAACAGCTGAAGAACTTTCATGGAAAGAAACTAAACCTCCCAAAGGTAGATGACAGTCAACAGCATGGGCAGTTTGTGGAGCCTCATGAAGTAGGACCAGAGTTTATTTCTGGTGAGTGAACTGGCTTCTCAGAGCCCATTTCCTACAGAACATCTTACTCAGCCTTGATACTGGAGGGAGGGCCTCAGTCCTACTTCAATTAGATATGCCAAATCAAACTGCCTCACCTTAGGAGTCGTTATGGTCTCTGAAGAATAGATGAGGGAATAGGGTGGGGGAAATCTGGAGGAATACTGGGAAGAGGGGAGGGGGAAGCAGTGCTGTTCAGTTTATTTTGTAAAAAACTGAAAAAAACTAAATGTTTGAAACCTGATCATAGTGCATTATGATCAATATTAGTATCAGAAAAAGCAGTAAAATCATAGTAGTGAGGCACTAAAATATGCTCAGTGCTCTTACAAGGACTACAATTCTATATCTTAGATAATAAAGAGGAAAATAATAATTTTCAGATAAAGACTTTATGCCATAATTCAGAGTTTATAGGCATAAAATTAGCTTAAAGTGCTTGAAGACTATAAAATATGCTATAGATACTCTATATATAACTTTAAAATCTTTGCTTATTGAGAAAACAAGGTGGGTTTTCTTTTTCTGATGACTAATATAATTTATCTGCATTCAGTCATTTAATGGTTTTAGTTTCTTTCTAGAATGATATGACTAGGTTCTAGATATAGTTTCTTCCCTCCAAAAAACAAAGGTACATTATAATACATATTTTATCATAGTATGTAGTATGTACTACATAGTATATAGTATGTACTTTATCATAAGGAAATTTAAGTGATAGAAATTAAATTTTTGAAAAATTTCATGACTTCAGAGAAAAGCATAAGTTGAACATTAACTAGAAGAGTCTATGACTGAGACAGAAAGGACAAGGTAAAGTCATGAGTACTGGCAAGGTCTACAGCATAAAGAAAAACTGGATTGCTTTTCATGAAAACAAAATAGAACTCAGATTAATAAAAACAATAAAATTAGGAAGAGAATTTTAAAATAAACATGTCTGATTTTTGGGTAGTGTTGAGGACACAAAAGTCCTTGTGTTCACAGATCATTAGAGAAACCAGGAACATTAAACACAGAGTTCTCTTCTCAATGAAGGAGATAAAATACTAATTTTCCTGCACAGAAAGCTTGGAGTAGATGTTGTTAATGACCTGGTGATTCTTTTGCTCTCTGTGGAGGCAGAGCTCACCCACCTTTTACTATAATGTCAGACCTCATCAAACTTATCCGGAATAATTATCCCAGATTCTTCTTTTCCTAGACCATTACCTCGTTTTAAGGGAGATGTTAATCACACCTTATTGTTTACTGACCTCTATGCTTTTATTCAGAGACCACATTAGATTCTAGACTTTTTAGCTATAGAATCTGCCCTAATGGTCATATGTACCATGTGGAGTTTTATTTAGTCACATTTTAAGCTTAATTGTGCACCTGGAATTAGAATTATTGTTGCCTGGAAACCTCTTCCCAAATTTTACTATGTTTTAGATATACTGACAATGAACCACATGGCATTAGATACCTCAGAGTCTAATTCAGGTTGATAATCTGAGTTTTCATATCATCTCTTCACGGTCCACTGCATGTTTTGACACCTGCAGGATCCCCTCCAGGACACACCAGTTGTCCCAAAAGAATTATTTCATAAATATAAAAATGAACTTGTTCTTGATCAGGCATGGGTTGCTCTGCTTTTTCCACATGCCTTTTCAAATCTTTCTTAAACAACAGCAATACAATTTTTAAGTCCCAATTGAATACCTTCACCCTGATGGACCAGACTAGTGCCTTCCTTCAGTCTCTACTCAGCTTTTGTTTGGAAGTCTTTTCATCTGTCTGTTTGTCTGAGAGATACACATATCCTCTTTAGTGTCTGACTGAGTAAAGGTTCTTTGCTCAGAGTAAAGGGCCACACAATTCACTAATATAACAATCTTACAGCAACTACCAGCAAAGCCTCAGCTTGCTTCCCAGTTGTAACGATTTGAAGTGCTATAAACTATCCAAATATCTATCTTCCATTTTAAACACTCAAGTCTAAAATAGAATAAATTTTATAAAAAAACCATCTATTTACTCATATTTATTTATTATTTCATCCATTTGTTTCATTTTTAATTTGCTCTCAGGCTCTTCAAACATGTATTACACGTGAGTTTGTCCCTCCCAGAAGCTTTAATGGTATTCAGATGGTGGGATGTAGTTGGAGTTTTTGGGCCACCAACCAGCTCCTAAATAAGGGCATGAAGACTTAACTTATTAATTTTAAATGGTTGGCCTTAGTTTAAGCCTGTTCCATTAGCTAGTTTAACTTAATTTAATCTGTTTCTATTCATCTACATTTTGTCTCATGGTTTTACTTTTTACCCTGTATGTCTTACTTTCCTGCTTCCTTCATATCTGTCTGGCTGGCTGCTTGTGTCTCCCTAACATCTCTTTTTCTTTCTCCTTCCTCGAGCCTAAATTTCTCCTTCTACTTACTCTCCCTACTCAGTGTCCCACCTATACTTCTTTTCTCACTATTAGCTATTCAGCTTCTTAAACAATTCAGGTGCCTTAGGCAGACAAGATAAACAGCAACACATCTTTATATAGTTTTGTAAATATAATATGTATATATACAAATAAAATACATATTTATATAGTTAAACAAATATTCCACAACATAAACAAATGCAATACACCTTTACATAGTTAAACAAATGCAACACATCTTTGCATAGTTAAATATTCTGCAACAGTGGAAACACATAATGTATGTAGATAAAACAAGAGCCTACATACAACATTCTAACAACAATATTGACCTGAAGACAATGACAAGTCATGCAATATTTTTGTGAGCTGAAGCTAGGGAAGAATTTCGTATAGTATGAACATCCAAGGTTGATACTGGAAAAATATAAATTGGCAGTAAAAGCCCAAGATGAAAAGATAATGAGAAACATTTTACAGAAAAATTCTTTAGTAAAGTTATCAATATCATAAAGTCTTGCTCATTTGATCAGAATAGGAAATAGAAGCACAGACAGCACATGGGACAAGCTATGTTGTAACTGCAGCAGAATCTTGTATTCCTAGAGTGGAGCACATACCATGCACATACATCTCAGTGGTCAGGAGCTCCTTCCTACATTAGCTTCTGCAAAAACAAATATATGATAGACAAAGGGGGTTATAATAGTAATAGGTATTAAATACTGAGTTTTCAAATAGAAAATGAAAATCCAAATGGAATAAACACATATCATGTAAGTGGTAAAAAGAAACAATGAAGGTACCATTCCCTTACTTAATAATAATAATAATAATAATAATAATAATAATGAAGTAATGAAGCATCATAACCCATTTTTTTTCCAAATAAGGGAACTCTGAGAGTTAGAGAGATAAAGTTCTCATGAATTATGAGCATATGTGGTCTAACCATATCTCATATAGAGCCCTTCTCTCCCCCCCCTCTCTCTCTAGTGTGTGTGTGTGTGTGTGTGTGTGTGTGTGTGTGTGTGTGTGTATGTGTGTGTGTGCGTGTGCATGTATGTGTGCATGTGTAAAATAGTGCAAAAGTAATCCCTAACTGGATAAGCTTGTATTACACTTCTTTTGATTTACCTTCTAACATAAAATAGAAACACTTTGATTTATTTCTGGTAGAAATAATATTGCAAATATTTTATATATTTGTACCTGACAATAGTATGAATTATAATTAAATAATTCAAGTAACTTGGCCATCAAAATAAGATACCTGTTCTTGTCAGACAAGAAGGAAAGAATACTTTGATAATCATGTCTTTAAGCCGGTACACCACTGTCAAATTGAAAAGAAATATTTATTCCTTTACTTCAGTTAACCACAGAGTGCAATTCCTATTACCTCTAATACCAGATCATAAGCTGTTACAAGATGCAATGTTTCAGTATCTGGTATCTGGGTTAATTTTAAGCACCGAAGCCATTTAATTTGGAAGTCTCTTTTCATCAGTTCTGGCCCTAGCACTAATGCACTAGCTCTGAATTTATTAAAGATAACTTACCCAACTACTGATGTGATTTTTTTCAGTTCTCCTTGCTTTATATGTAATGGAAAAAGTGTAGTTTGAAGTGAAATACTGCTGTACTTCTTTGTCTAGCTAACAGTAGCTGAGCAGAAGGGTTCACAGTCACAGTGAGATGAAATTAATATGCGCAGCTGGAAAAGAGGGAGGGAGTCAATGTCTTCGCAGAATCACAACTGAGTGGACTTGATTGAGCTCCTCCCAGTCTGTGCTATCATTGTAATCAAAGCAGACGCTTATAGGAATTCACCAGTTTGGGCCAATATTTATAAAATGGGATTGAACATATACTAATTTTACAAACATTGTTTTATCTAGGAAAAAAGTCCAGTATTGCTGATAAATCACTTTAATCTTTGATTATTGAAGTATATTGCTTCCATTTGACTATCTGTTACTTTTGTGTTCCATCAAAATCTAACAATGATCCTGTGAATTTTGTCATTATTCCAAAGGTATGCAACAAAATGGTTTCTTCTGGCCCAGGGATTCCTAAATGATATAATGTAGCAGAATTTCACACTTGGCCTTAAGATGAGGAAGGTTGTTTGGTATTTGTTGAAAGTGCAGTGAACATTGCTAGTGAGTGATGGCTGTGCCTAGGCAGACTGCTGATGCAGGAATACAAAAGTGGAGACCTATCAAATCTTCTGACTTAGGACTCTGAGACAGTGGGGAGTGGTAAGATTGATAGCCCAGAAACAAATCTTCTGGTAGAGGTTCATGACCTGCATCAGAGCTTTTGGGATTGATAGCACACTGTGTTATCAATCACAGTACAGTAAATGGAACTACTATTCTATATAAAAAATGGGCCATATTAAATACTCTGACATTGACTATATTGAGAACTGCAGAGACACTGAAGAATACATGTTTTCAGAAATAATGTTGTGACATTTTATTTTGTATTTTTTTAAAAAATAAGTATTTGTCTATATATATCTTAAGTATGCAGTCTTGTGAACTGTATTGTTTTTATAAAACTGAAATTGATGGGAGCATAATTAATACTTTGTAGCCTTAGGAAGAATGCTAGCGAATTATCAGTCAGTAATAATTCCATGGAATAGAAACAAATTAACATATGACTGACTATATTGCTATACAGTAAATATTAAGCTTTGATATGTGAAATGAGATTTAAAACAATTGTTGACTAAAAATCTATTGTTGTTATAAGTTTTAAATAATTCAGACATATATCTAGGGACTGAATTAATCTGTGACTGTTGTGCTCATGCCTGGCACATTCTGGTACCCCAAAAGATGTGCAATAGAATTTGTTGACTTTTTTTGAAGTGAATCAAGTTATGACTTGGATAATCTGTATTTTGATTAAAAATGCATTTTCACTTCAATTGTTATACTATTTAAAAGATTACTTTGCATTTAACATTTTTTGAAGCATAAAGCATTAAATTTGAAATGCTATTACATGGCCCAAATACCTTTAATGTTAATTAGATTAAGTTCATATGCATTAGCATTATATATGTATATGTATATATGTGTGTATGTCTGGAGACAGAGACAGATAGAGAGAGAGAGACAGAGACAGAGAGACAGAGACAGAGAGAGACAGAGAGCCACTCACTTTCCCTTAAAGTGATTGCTGACTTGAAGTGCTTGTTACTATCATGTATAATATGAACTATCCATCAATGAAATACAATTAAAATATGGTATTTCTACCCTTCACAGTTTTATATATTTTATTTCACATCTTGTGCTACTGATAAAAGTAATTTTTGTGTTAACACATACATTTTCCATCATTGTCTCTAAAAAAATTGGAAAATGAGTATAACACTTTCAAACCTTTAAGAAAATATTTTAAACATTCTTTATTGTTTTAAAATGATATAGCTTTGGCCTCCTGGGTACAATAATAGAATAAAACTAAATATTAAAAATCTTTTAATTTATAATTTAGAAGTACCTAAATTGGGATGAATAACCAAATTATGCATGAGAAACAACAGTGGAAATGTTAATAATGTTCATTTTTCTTTTGTACTGACTGTTTCAATTAATTTCTCACATATAATTTTATTAATGAAGTATATTGTTACATGAAAGGGCTTTTGGAGATTTATTTTATTTTTAATTGTAATTATGTGTGTGAGTCTGTATGTGAGATATTGCATATGAGAGACAGAGACTTTGGGGGCCAGAGGCATCAAATCCCTCCAGTAAGCCACTCCACGTGGGTGCTAGGAATTAAACTTAGATCCCCTGAAAGAGCAATATGTGATCTTCATTTATTTATTTTTCTCATTTAAAAATTTTGAAATTACAATACAATTACATTTCCCCTTCTTCTTTCTCCCTTCAAACTTTCCCATATATCCTTCTAGCTCTCCTTCAAATTCATAAGAGTTACATGCATATATGTATATGTACATATATAATCCCAAATGTAACCTGCTCAGCCTGAATAATATTGCTTGTATGTATGTTTTCAGAGCTGATCATTAGGCCCTGGACAACCAGTTGGTGTGCTCTTCTCTGGGGAAGGACTCCCTGTCCTGTTCTCAGTTTCACTCACTTACCTATAGTTCTCTGTGTAGGGCTGAGGCCTTTGACTTTCTCATGTCCACCATGTTGTCCTTGTTCAGCTTATGTCTGGGCCACCAGATTTGTGAGACTTTCTGGGTGTAGCTTCTGACATTACCAAGAGACACAATTTCACAGTAAATTCTCTGACTCTCTAGTTCTTCTGTGTCCTTTTCTGCAATGTTTCTTAAGACAGGTTCAGGAATGTTTTGCAGATTTATCCACTAATCCTGGGAAATACAAGTCTTGATTTTGATAGGTTGTGAATTTTCTGGAGTGGTTTCTGTCTGTTTCACAGAGGAGTTTCCTTGAAAAGGGGTAAGAATTAGACTTATCTATGTTTACATGGATAAATATTTACAATATAGTTAGGGGTTATTCTGGTTGAGAAAAATGGCAGTTGAAGGTCATCCACAAAGATACATGACATTTTTACTAGCCCTGGGTAGTTGGCTAGGTGTCTAATACAAGGCATTACTTCTTTCTTGTTGGGATGATGTTAATATCAGTTAGAGTAGTGATTCTCATTCTATGGGTGGTGACTTCTGATGAGAGATGAGCGACCCTTTCACAGGGGTTTCCTAAGACTGTTGGAAAGTACAAATGTTTATATTACAACTCACAATAGTAGCAAAATTACAGTTTTGAAGTAGCAATGAAAATAATCTATTGTTGGGCAGGTCATCACAACATAAGGAATTCTATTAAAAGGCCACAGCATTATGAAGGTTGAGAACCACTGAACTAAAGAGATATTGGTTACTGTTAATACATGTGTGCCACTACTACACTCTTAGGTTATTCCATTCTATTCATTGTTGTTGTTAACAGACATCATAGCTAGGAAGTAGTGTTGGTTTCTTCCTTTTCTTTAGAAGTACACCTAATAAATTCTTTGAAATTGAAATAATTTAAAATGTTATTTTAAATCCTGTTAGATCATTTTCTTGGTACAAGTATGAAAATGTCTTAACAAAATTTATTTGTTTAAATTTGACATATCATTTATAAAAGAAAGACATGAATCCAATGGTACAGTTCTATTATTCTGGCTCCCCAGGATGCTGAGGAAACAGGAACATAAGTTTAAACCTTGTTTGGAAAATTTAGAAACTGTCTCAAAATAAAAAGTAAAAAAAAAGAAAGAAAAATGGCACTGAGTGTGGGGTTATAGCTGAATAGCAAAGCCTTTGCTAGTATGTATAAATCCCTATATTCTACACCCAGATATAATACTGAATATATGAGCAAATACATAAAAAGTTGAAAAATATTTTCCAGATTATGGAGAAAGAACATATTTTCAGTCATAAAAGAAATAATGTATTTTCAAACAGTGATCTAGGCCTTGCTAAAGCACTAGAATTTTACTCCCAGGCTGACATATAACAGCTTTCCAGCATGTGATTAAACACCTCGGAGTACCTCTGGCTGTGTTCATACCCCTCTACCTACAAGGCAGTCATAGTAAATCCTGTTAGATCTTTTGAATTTAATCTAGTTCTTTATTTTCATTTTTATTTATTTATTTATCTATCTATCTATCTATTTATTTATTTATGTTGGAGAATGAAACTTAGGACAAGCATACTAACCACTTAACTATGTCCTCAACCAGTGTCAAGAATCTCAAGTAAAAATTATATCAGTTGAAAGATGCATATTGATGATCAAAATAACAAAAACTATTATATTAATAATAATTTTGCTAGAAATTAAATTATTTTAAAACATATGAATGTGCAATGTAGGATTATTGTAAGTTAATATGTTCACTAATAAGGATTATATGTTTCTATTTGTAAATAAGATTACATATCAGTTTTATTTTTATTTTTTACCTTATAGGGAAAAGCACATGATACTCTAACTTGGTCATGTAAATAACTCTCTAAACCCAGCTTTATTTATAATCAAACTAAGCAACAAATAACAACAAAAGAACTAGTTTTATTGTAATAATATCTATGAATTATATAGAAATTCTTCACTATATGCCTAAAACGTATACTTATAATCAGTATTATTTTAATATACCAGATTTTAAACCCCAATATTATTAAAAGCAAATGGCTAGCAGATATTTCTCCTCTGCCTTGTAGTAAATTTATATGATTTACCAATTTCTTTAAATCTTGAGAATTATAACAATGTAGCTCTTCTATAAAAATTGACAGTAAATGTTAATTAAGTTTTTATATTTTAATAGACCCTTAAATACTTAGGGAATTAAAATTAAGAAAAGTTAAGATTAAACAAGTTAATTTTAGAAAATTTTATTGGTTAATGAAACTATAAATTTAATGATAAATTTGGTTTTCATAGAAAATTTTAGACAGTAAAAAGACCAAATAATGATAGAAAGATAAATATCTCTGAATTATTAAGATAAGAAAGCAATTATACTTCATCATTATGGTAATTAACTCAAAATACATTTTTTAAGAATTAGATGATACACTAGCTGTGAATAATCCTAATCAAATAAAGCTGTTCTTTAAGGCTTAATATATTATGTCATAAGCTACAATTGGATAGCATTTGTTTTCACCTGTAAGAAGAAAATATTCTAATTTAAAGAATATATTTTATTTACTTTTCAAAAACTATAAATTAAAATAAAAATTAGTCTTATAAAATTTTAGTAAATTTATAATTGATTTATAAATGATTGTTTTATGTGGTGATTATGATTAAAATTTATTGTATAATCTCCATCAATATAAGATAAATGAAATACACAACTTGTGAATATAAACACATGATTAAAAAATTGAGATATGTATTAGATAACAGGCCCTCATATTAATATCTAAGCATAAATTTGTAATGTCTAGTTACTAAGAAAAAAACAACATATTTTTTTCTACAAGTTTGATTATTTATTCATGAAAATTATCATTTGCTTCTTTTATATTTCTTTCATTCAAAGATATATTGTTTATTTAGAGTAGGTGAATTTATCTACTTTAAATAATAATGCTTAATTAAGTTACAAAGTGATGCGGGGGGAGGTGTTGACTAAATTGTTTCTTATTATTACACATGTTTGATATGGAAAGAAATCTTTTATTTATCAGCAGATTGTTTTATTATGCAACTTTCTAATTGTGAATATTCTAAATTAATAGATAGATGAATGATTGATAAACAGGTGATAGATAGGTACACAGACAGACAGACAGACCCTATTAAGTCTTCCCTGGATAATGAGAGTACTGATGTCCCCACTCTTTTCTACTGAGCTCAGGTTCATTGTTTTCCTGACATCCTTAAACATGATGTCTTATTTGCTAGTTCTTGGGTTAGGAAAGAGGAGAGATTGTTGAAAGACTAACAATACTTAATTCCCTTCTAATTTAAATTTACACATGGCTGTATTCAAAATATAGTAAAACAAATTAATGTTTCTACTAGATATTTGCCTGTGCATGTGATATTTGAAACAAGGGAGAACAGAAAAGAGGTGTATCTATTTCATTCTGGCCTTTGTGCTGTAGAGAATGATGATTTTTCTGACCCTAGATTTTCATATTGAATTCTAGGTATTTTCAGAGATATTGTTTTTAGTCCTCATAGCTGTGACTGGGATTAGTGAGAGCTCTGCTTTTTCCTTCACAGTGGGAATTGAATAATTATAAAATGAAAGATGAAATGCCTTGACAACAGACTGACTGAACTTAGGAACCAGTGCACATGGAATTTGAGGATCAGACATTGATTAACATAAAGCTATCCAAAGCCAAATAGCTTTGGGGAAGTTTTCATAACATACACAAGTATTTATGTTTACATGGAAAAATTCAAAAAAGATTAAAGGACTCATTTAAGTTTTCATTATTCATTGTAAAGTAAGAACTCTAATCAAGGCTAAAACATTTTAGTTAAGATTTATAAGTTATACAATACTCTATGTAATATCCTCCCACATATGAGAGACTCAGTGAAAACTCATTATGCTTATGGGTACATTTTGATTAAGTACAGGGATAGATATTATTATGATCATGCATTATCATAAATGTTTCATTATAAAAATTATAAAGGAGGCTAAGGAAATAGCCTAGTAGGTAAAAATTACTTGCTTTGCAAAAATAAGGACCTGAGTTTGAATCCCAAGTACTCATGTAAAAAGCAGAGAATGACTGTCTGTGCATGTCTGTTACTGAAATATTAGAGGCAGGTATAGACAGATCCTGAGACTTCACTCCCGGTCTAGCCAAATGCACAGCTTGCTGTTCAGTGAAACCTTCAATCAAGGTTAGTTAATATGGGGAACTATATAGGAAAACCCTATATCCTGCTTTTTTTGTATGTGCCCTTGCACACTAACATAGATGTACCAATACACACACACATATACGGGGGGGTGGGAGGAAGAGAGAGAGAGGGAGAAGGGAGGGAGAGGGGAAGGAGAGAGAAAAGTAAAATTGAGGTATTCAAAGTAAAATTTAACTTTGCCCAGGTAAAGAAAAAATAATTAATATAAGGAATACACCAACAACAAAATTAGAACTTTTCCAGTGAGAATCAATACAATTTTAGAACTATTACAGGATGTAAAATGTGGAATTTTTACTTAATGCACAAAGGCAGTTTAAAAGATTCAAAACATGAAGGTTTTTCACTGCCTTCCTACATTATCACTTTGTTAACCTCTATTGGCTTTAGTTTATATGCTAATAAAATAGCACTGAAGATAGCTCAATAATCAAACCACAGTAATAGATTTAGAGAAATGAATATGGAAAGGGGTTACATTTTTATAATATAAAGCAGGCCTAACTGTGGCTCAGATTGTAATCATATTCTCTGATGTTTATGTGTATGTATTTTCTTGTATATGTATATACACATGTTTGAGTGCCTGTTTATATTAGGATATTGTTGAAAATGTAGGAATTAGAATTTAATATAACTACTATAAATAAATTATGTAGTATGATAAAATTGTATTAAAACTGTCATTAAATGGATAGTTAAGGTAACTATTACAACTCATATCCAAATGTGGAATGAATAGTTTTATAAATAATCATATAGCTAAATAATATTACCAGGCATATTTTGCTGACCAGAAATTATTTCAATACATTCCCAAGTAACCTGATGTTTTTTCAATATCTCCACAGAAGCATCTAGAGTCTAAAATCTAGATAAATATATAATAGCAAGCTCTAAACTTACCCACAGTACTCAAAAAACATTAAAGAAAGATTGTATAATTATTTGACTTTTACAAATGCTTTTACCAAATCTAATATTTAAGTTAAATATTAATCAGACAGAAGGTGAGGAAATTAGACATCCTTTGGACTGAGTTTTTTGACTTAAAAAATCGAGTGATAAATTGTCCAGATATAAGAAATGTAACTGAGAAGTCTTCCACGGATGTTTTCATAGAGTATTTTCAGATGTCATCCAGGAAATGAAGTACACAGGGATATCTCCAAACTTGCTGATGGCATCAACTTTTCCAAACAGTAAAATGCCAGAGTAACATGAATCAAATACAGGAACTTCTTGCAAGATTTTGGAAGTATGCTAAAAAGTAATTCAACCTGAATTTCAGAAAGTTGATGCCAGTATATTAGATGAGAAAGGCATATTGTAAACATTACTTGTTGAATGAGTCTTTCATTCTGTATGCAAATATGTTTTGAAAACCAATTGTAGAGATAATGCTTGCCAGTATTTTGGGAAAGGTAGGGCCACTTAATCTGAATCATTAAGTAACAATTGTTATTTTCAAGAATAAAAATAGCTAGTAGAACAGAGCTTAGAATCTGAAGAAGCCAAGGACAGCACAGGTAACCTTTCAGCTGTATCTTAAAGGCTAGCAAGAGCAGCCTGGCTAACAGACAAAAAGCGAAACAAACAAACCAACAAAACAACAATCCACAAAAAAACAACAACAAAACTCCCCCCAAACCATGGTTTGTTCTGTTCTGATTTTTTAAAAAATTATTTTTCCTAAGTATAATGCTACCCATAAATAAAACTTAAAAGTCAGATTAAGTCCAATATCATCCTCAGCTTCGTTGCAGACCACCAAGTGTGGCCTTCCCTTTCTCTCTGCCCCATTCCAGCAGATCATACAGAGCTTCTTTCAGAGGCTCCCTTTGTCTCAGCTGTCAACTTCTAAAAGCATTCCCTGTCCCCTAACAACTATGCCAGCCAGGGAACAAGGTAGGTGAACCTCAAACTTTCAGGCTGTCCTGTCAACCTTTCTCACCTCCCCAACCCCTTTGTCTAAGGCACCAGTTTCCACAGACATTTCCTGTGAACCAACAGTCCACACTGCCCAGGAAAGCAGGTAATCTTCAGATCTTTACTCTCTCTCCTCCCTTCCAAACCCAATCTCCCAGGTTCATCTAGTGCTCTGTAGCAGACTACCTGCTGTGGTCTCTCCTGAGCATCCTGGTATAACACTCTGCTTTCCTCCCCACTATAAACCCCACCTCCTTTTTTCTAGCCTGATTCCATCTCTAAGTGTCAGCTCCCAGTACTAGGAAAATCATTTAACCAGAACAACCAGGGGCCACACATAGCAGGATATGAGAAGAATTTCATACAAGGTAATCTATAGCTACCCAACTCTAAGAACCATAAAAGGCAATAGAAACCAAGGAGCAGAATACTCACACAACGAAGCCCAGACAAGATAGCAGCACCTACAATTATAAGCATCCCAAACTCAGATACATAGACGCCAACATAAAAATACAATCAATAAGATCCAGGGCAATATGTTTTCATCAAACCCCAGCAATACTGCTACAATAGGCCCTGAGAAATGTGATATAATTGAAACATAGGTCAAGGATTTTAAAATAGCCTTTATAAATATATTAGAAGTCTTTAAAGATAAAAATGAATAAATTTCTCAAATCTATGCAAGCACAAACTGTGGAATAAAATGAGAAGAACAGTTCAAGACTTCTAAGTATAAATAGAATCAAGCAAAAAAAAAAAAAAAAAACCAAAAAGGAAATTCAGAGGCAAGTCTGACTAAGAGATTACCATAAATGGAAGAGAGACTCTCAGACATTGAAGACTAAATAGGAGAAATTGATACTATAGTCAAAGTAAAGGCAAAATATATCCAGGTATAAAACATGCAGGAAATCGAGAACACTATGAAAAGAACAAATTTACAAATAATTGAATTGAGAATGGAAAAAAATCCCAGGTCAAAGGCACAGAAAATATTTTTACCAAAAATCACAAAAGAGAGATTGTCCAGTCTAAAGAAAGAGGTACCTACTAAGGTATAAGTAGTATATAGAACATCAACTAGACTAAATCAAAGAAAGTCCCCATAGCACATCATAATCAATACACTCAACCTACAGAACATATAAAGAATATTAAAAGCCACATGGACCAAAAATCAAATACCATATGAAGCCAGATTGGTTAGGATCACATATCAAGGGCCTGGACAGATGTTCTAGAAGCTTAAGAGACCATCTTAGACTGCTATGCCCTGCTGTGGGATGGTCTTTCTGTATACTGTGAATATGTGTTGCTACCATTGATTAACAAAGAAGCTGCTTTGGCCTATGGCATGGTGTTGGGAGCTGCGATCCAGCCGCAGCCTAAAATGGCACTGGCTTCTGCCCTCCACCTTCCCCTTACGGCGAGCGCTCCCTAGGGAAAAACTCCTTATTTGGTGTGAGGCGATCATGTGAGTGAGCATCCGCATGCATGACCCAATGGGCAGCATCCATGTGGCAGGGAGTGAGTAGATCACCAGACAGCTTTTAAGCCAAGAGCCAGGGGGAAGGGGAAGGAGAAGGAGAGAAGAAAGAAGAGTGTACATGCTGAATAAAGGACCTGGTCAGTTGCTGCAGAAGAATTTAGTGTTGTGTCTTCCTTGCTGGTGAGGTGGGCGTGACAACTGGCACCGAAACCCAGGAACATCCCGTGAAACTGTGGTAATCAGGGGGGTTAACCCGTAAGTCTCACAGGAAAATAGTGGGACCTGCATTAAGCAGCAAAACTCTGCTTGTAGAAAAAAGCAGAGAACAGGGCGTCTGCTGATGAGTGGATCTAACCTGTTGGTATTTTGGGGTTGTTTGAAAAAAAAAAGGATATAAAGGGTTTTCAATAGGCAAGGATGGGGCTGGAGAGATGGCTCAGTGGGTAAGAGCACCGTCTGCTCTTCCAGAGGACCCGGGTTCGATTCCCAGCACCCACATGGCAGCTCACAACTGTCTGTAGTTTCAGTTTCAGGCAAACACCAAGGCAAATAAATAAATAAAAGTGTTAAAAAAATAGGCAAGGATATGGGTGTAAATTCCTCTCACCTGATTGCCACACCTTTGAAAGAGCTGTTGAAGAGTAACGGTGTGAGCGTTAATCAAAAAATTTAAAAACTTTTTTAGATGGAGTAGATCACTGTGCTCCTTGGTTTTTGGTTAGTGGTTCACTTACAAGCGCAGCATGGGAAAAGTTAGGAAAGGATTTGATTAGGGCACACGAGGCTAGAGAGCTGGCGATGGGTATTATACCCATCTGGTCCCTGGTGTGTGAATGCCTAGATCATGCTATGGGCAAAGATTTGATAGAGGAAGGAGCGAGCGAATTAGAGAAACTTAAAGAAGAGCGATCTGAAAGAGAGTCCCTAACAGCCGAGGGGGCCGTAGGAAGATAGTATCCACCACTGCCTTCCCTAGAAGAACTCTGCTTAGAGTCCCCAGGTGAGTCTCTTTCCCAGTGCTCAGAGGAAAGATCGAGTTCAGACTCTGAGCCTGAACAGAAAGGAAGAATAAAAGGGAGAGGCTGTAAGAAAAAGAAACTAAAAAGGGAAAGTCAATGATTTGTTTCCCCTACTGTGCCTATTGTCCCCCCTCTGTATTGCCCACCTGGTGGGGGCATCTGTTCTAAGCCACCAGACAACACAAAAGTGTGAAAGAGAGTCCAGCGTGAGCTGCGCCCTATCATGTCGCTGGCTTTTCCAGTTTTTCAAGATAACCAGGGGCAAAGGTATCACAAGCTTTTAGATTTTAAGACAGTGAAATCCCTGGCAGAGTCTGTCCACACTTATGGCACTATTGAGTCTTTTACAGTAACACAGGTTGAGGCATTGAGTAGATCTGCCATGACGCCTAGTGACTGGAGTAGCTTAGCAAAAGCGTGTCTCAGTCCTGGGCAGTATTTAGACTGGAAATCATTCCTGACTGATTTTGCGGGGGAGGAAGCAGCAGCCAACCGTGCGGCAGGGAACGCTGCCTGGGACCAGGACATGTTACTAGGGACTGGCCACTTTGCTAACGCCCAGATAGGTTACCAGATCCTGGTTTATGAACAAATTAATAAGATAGCCATAAGAGCATGGAAAGCATTGCCTAATAGAGGGGAAGTGAGTGGTAATTTAACCAAAATCACTCAAGGGACCACCGAGCCCTTCTCAGACTTTGTGGCTAGAATGGTGGAAGCAGCAGGAAGAATGTTTGGGGATGCTGAAACTGCCATGCCTCTGATTAAGCAGTTGATTTATGAGCAATGTACTAAAGACTGCAGGGCAGCCATCACACCGTACAGGAATAGACCTTTAGAGGTATGGATGAAGTGTTGTAGGGAGCTAGGGGGACCTCCTTCTAATGCAGGGCTGGCTGCTACTGTAATGCAGCTTAACCGTAACAAGAAGGAAAAGGACAAGGGAACTGGGACATACTTTGCCTGTGGAAGATAAGGCCATTTGAAGAGGAATTGTCCTAATCGTAGTGCCCCGCCTCTGCCAGGGTGTGGGACAGTCGCACAGCCAGGCCTTTGCCCTCACTTTAAAAAAGGCAAGCATTGGGCCAATGAATGTAGATCAGTGAAAGACACTAATGGTCAGCCCCTAACACAGCCAAGTAATACACAGTCAAAAAACGGGAGGTGGGGACCCGACCTCAGGGCCCGCAAATATATGGGGCAATAGAGAATCAGAATACCAGCCTGACCATGGAGCAGTGGCCGACACTCCGCCACCCCAACGACCGCTGAGAGCCACTGCTGGGTCGGCTGGATTAGACCTCTGTGCCACCACCAGACTCGTATTAACACCTCGGATGGGTGTACAGTTAGTGGACTCAGATTTCAAAGGGCCGTTAGACCCTGGAACGGTGGGATTGCTCATAGGGTGATCTTCCACAGCTCTTAAGGGTCTTAAGGTGCATCCTGGAGTTATTGACCCTGATTATACAGGCATAATAAAGATTATGGTTGAGTCCCCAAAAGGTATTTTCTCCATTTCCCCTGGAGACAGGATTGCACAATTATTGATTCTGCCTAGTCTCCATACTCAATTTGCGGCAACTGACAGAAACAGGGGAAAAAAAGGATTCGGATCCACTGGTAACAATTTAACATGCCTGTCACTAGAAATGGATGATTGACCTATGATCACCTTGACAGTGGACAATAAAAGAATCCTGGGACTGCTAGATACAGGTGCAGACAAAAGCATAATAGCTAGAAAAGACTGGTCATCAGGATGGCCTATTCAAGCCTCTTCCCAGACGCTGCAAGGCCTAGGATATGCTAGGGCACTGGATGTTAGTGCACGATTATTGAATTGGACCAACAATGAAGGCCAAAATAGCACTATTCAACCATATGTGCTAGAATTGCCTGTTACCCTATGGGGAAGAGATTTTCTAAAAGACATGGGGTTTAGGTTGAGTAATGAGTATTCCCAAACCTCCCAAAAAAATAATGGCAGATATGGGCTTTCACCCTCAGTATGGATTGGGTCAGTGCTTACAAGGCGGAGCAAGCCCTATATTAACTCAGTAGAAACCACCCAGACAAGGCCTGGGTTTTTCCTAGGGGCCACTGAGGATGGTATTCCCATTACTTGGAAGACTGAGAAACCTGTATGGGTCCCTCAGTGGCCCCTATCCCTAGAAAAGTTAAAAGCTGCTCAAGAACTTGTCCAGGAACAATTGGCACAAGGACATATTGTGCCATCCACATCACCATGGAATACTCCTATATTTGTGATTCGAAAGAAATCAGGAAAATGGAGATTGCTGCATGACTTGAGAGCAATAAGTAATCAGATGCAGCTAATGGGTCCTGTGCAGTGGGGGCTTCCCTTGCTGACTGCCTTGCCTTCTCAATGGCATGTTATAACAATAGACAATAAGGATTGCTTTTTCTCCATTCCTTTGAATTCAAAAGATATGGAGAGATTTGCCTTTACCATTCCCTCATGTAATCATGAGGAGCTGGACCAATGGTTTGAGTGGGTAGTGCTGCCCCAGAACATGGCTAACAGCCCAACCATGTGCCAATTGTTTGTAGGCCGTGCTTTGGAACCTATATGAGTGGCTTTCTCAAAAATACGTTGCATCCATTATATGGACGATATACTGTAAGCAGGAAAAAATGAGTTACGGTTAAAAGAGGCTTACAAAGTATTAGAAAAGACATTAAGGTCTTGGAGGCTATGTATTGCCCCAGAAAAGGTGCAGATGGCTCAGGTTGTTGAGTATTTGGGGGCTAAAGTGACCCCTCAATTGGTTTATCCACAAAAGTTAGAAATCAGAAAAGGCAATTTAAAGACATTGAATGATTATCAAAGGTTATTAGGAGATATAAATTGGATTAGGAGCTATCTAAAGCTAGCAAATTATGAATTAAAACCCTTATATGATGTGCTTAAGGGCGATAGTGCCCTAGATTCACCTAGATATCTGACCAAAGAAGCACACCAGGCACTACAATTAGAAGAAGATAGACTACAACAGGCTTACCTTCAGCACATACAGGAAGATCAGGAGCTGGTGCTATGCATTTTACCTACCATGAGACAACCCACAGGAGTGTTGTGGCAGCAGGGACCCTTGTTATGGATTCATCCTAGAGTATCCCCTGGAAAGAGCATTGAGCATTATCCTACAACTGTTGCTCAACTGGCCCAACTTAGCTTACAACAAATCTTACAGTTTTTTGGCAGAAGTCCTGAAACCATTGTAACACCTTACACCGCAGCACAAGTTTTAGTGTTGTGTATTACCATTGATGATTGGGCCATTCTTAGATGCTCCTTTCCTGGAAAGCTTGATAATCATTACCCAAAGCACCCCTTAATGACATTCTTTAAAGAACATCCCATTGTTTTTCCAAAGGTAACAGCTACCACATCTCTTCCTGATGCCATTAACATATTTACAGATGGCTCCATGAACGGAGTGGGAGCATATCTGGTCCTTGGCCAGCCAGTAGTCCAATGCCAATTAGCTCCCTGGACCCCTAAAGTAACAGAATTACAGATAGTGCTAGAAGTCTTTACAACCTTCTCCTGTGTGTTTAATTTGATTTCTAATTTGATTTATGTTATAAATGCCTTGAAGATTCTTGAAGTGGCAGGCCCCATAAAACCATCCAGTACTGTAGCCTGTCTATTTTCCCAATTGCAAAAACTTATTAGACACGGCTCTCAAAGATTTTTTCCACAACATATAAGGGCTCATACAAAGTTGCCTGGTCCCTTAAGTGAGGGAAATGCCTTAGTGGATGCAGCCACTAGACAAAAGTGGGCGTTTCCTGTAGCTGTCAGTACTCAGGCCCGAGATTTTCACAAACTCTACCATGTTAATGCCAAGACTTTGCAGTCTAAGTTTCACCTGTCCAGACAAGATGCTAGACAAGCTGGTTGTGGTGGTGCACGGCGGTAGGATTTGCTGAAGGAGGCAGAGGCAGGAGGATCACGAGTTCAAGGCCAGCCTGGGCTACACATTTTGGGGGCTGGAGAGATGGCTCAGTGGTTAAGAGCACCGTTGCTCTTCCAGAGGACCTGGGTTCGATTCCCAGCACCCACATGGCAGCTCACAACTGTCTGTAGTTCCAGTTCTAGGCAAACACCAAGGCATATAAATAAATAAAGTTTTTTTTTTTTTTAAAAAAGATGCTAGACAAATTGTGATTGATTGCCCTCAGTGTGTGCAATTCCACCACCCACCATCCTTGGGAGTTAACCCATGAGGGCTACTCCTCCTTAAGGTCTGGCAAATGGATGTTACTCATTTGCCTGAATTTGGTGCTCTAAAATATGTTCATGTATCAGTAGATACATGTTCAGGGATTCTTCATGCTATGGCCATGAGTGGAGAAAAGGGCCGCAATGTTATAGCCCATTGCCTCGAAGCATGGGCAGCCTGGGTTAAACCTACACAAGTAAAAACTGATAATGGACCAGGCTACACTGGACAACAGTTCACTACCTTCTGTGCACCGATGGGCGTACACCTTAATCATGGCCTACCCTACAACCCCCAAGGGCAAAGAAAGGGTGCATCACACCCTCAAAGAATGTCTAACTAAACAAAAGGGGGGAATAGGCCTTGGCTGTACCCCAAAGGAGAGACTTTCTTTAGCTCTTTTCACTCTTAATTTTTTGACTTTAAATTCATGTGGCCAGTGTGCGGCCGATAGACATGCTGCCCCGGGCAGTGGCATTAGTGGTCTAGTTAAATGGAAGGATGTGTTGACAGGTCACTGGAAAGGACCTGATCCCGTGCTGGCATGGGCATGAGGGTCTGTTTGTGTTTTTCCCCAGGAAGCTCAAGACCCAGTGTGGGTTCCAGAATGATTAACTAGAAGAGTCAATGAAGATGGTCCTGTTGCCCATCCTCCTGATGATGCTGTTGTCACAGAGCCTTGCCCAAGTGAGGCAGAAGGTCAAGCAAAACCAGATCCGATGGGGAATCCTATCGACATTCCCACTTCTGATGCTGGTGACACATTCAGCACCAGTGTTTCCTAGGTTTTTTACCACTGGTAAAGATGTAGATCTTCCTTACTTGCCTTATGATGGAGAGGTGGCTCCTGTAGCAGTACAGACCAACTTTTCCCTCAAAGGGGTGCTTTGCTTTAACATTGATAAAAATGATTCTGATTGTATAAATTTGGTAAGGCATACTGCAGGATGGTGGGGGTCAAAAATTTCATGGGGTGACCAGACTTATAGTGAAGTGTTTATGGATACTTACAATTATACATTTTTATCCAATCCTGCATATGAACATGCCCACTGGTTGAATGCCACCTGGCCAGAAGAACGTGATGCCAGTTTCCCTATCATGCAACAGCCTAAATGGGCTCCTTATTGCTTGGGAGTACTTGAACCTAATGTCCGATGGCCATGGACAGGGTGTCAGTCACATATGGTAACTTGGGTTGATAAACATCAGCTTTTTACCTTCTCCCCCAATGTTACTGGTCTTAATAGAACTTATCGAGGCTTATTTCAACAAGACCCCCATGGAAACCCCTTTGATAATTGGATGCTATGTGGGGTTAGTGGAAGTTGCTGTAATGTAGAACCTTTGGGGCTCTTGCTGGGAGGAGCTGTTGGTAGGCATAATGTTACATGCTTATACAATTGGACCACCCGAGAAGATGCAGATGCATCAGTAATAGTTAATGCCACCAGCTCATGGACCAAGATGCATTAGGCCATTATGGAGACAAAGTGCTTTGACCCTATTCCTGTATGTGTATATCCTCCTTTTGTGTTTGTTGTTAGTAAGAGTGGCTTTAAGAATTACACTGATTCCTGCTATGATGTGCAGTGCTGGAATTCTCAAAGTTATACGTTTGCCCTGATCGCACATGTGCCACGATGGATTCCTGTGCCAGTAATAACTCCTGGTTCCATGACATTATTTAGACAAAAGAGAGATTTTGGCATCACGGCAGCCATTGTTATAGCCATTGCCATGACTGCTGGAGGAGCCACTACTGCAGCCATTGCCATGAGCCATACAATACAAACCACACAGACCTTAAATGATTTGTCTACCACAACCACCGAGGCTTTAGATGTCCAAGAGAATATTAATTCCCAATGAAAGGGAGGCCTGATGGTTGCTAATCAGAGAATTGATTTAGTTCAAGAACAGATAGATGTTCTTTGGCAGCTTGCTCAGCTTGGGTGTGAATGGAAGATGTCTGGCTTATGTGTCACGAGTATTCAATATGAGAATTTTACTCGTGCTGCAAATTTGTATAAACAATTATCTAGTTTTTTTATTAGGGAACTGGACCAGAGAGTTCGATGACCCAATTGAGAATGGCCATCGTATCCGTGAATTCGACCAAGGTGGATCCTGAGCTAGCGGAAGGGCTGGCCTCTTGGATTTCTGCTGCTGTGGACCATCTGAAAGAGTGGGTGGGAATAGGCTGGATGGCTGGCTTTATGGTGTTGATATTCCTTCTTTGCATGTGGTGTGATTGTCGCATGAGGGTTCAGCAGCGCCGGAATGCCGCTTTACTGGTGCAAGCCTTTACTGCCATTGAGGAAGGACAGTCTCCCCAAGTTTGGCTGACTACCTTAAAACATTAGCCGCCATATTTTTGCAGGTTGTGAGGCTATGCATTGCAGTTGGGTTACCTCTTGATATTTTGGGGAGCTCGAGGAGGGTATGTTCATTTGCATGTAGGTTGTTGCCCTGAATTTCCCACCTCTGCGAAAATAGGGTGTGGACGGGTCTCATGTTCTTGAGGGGGACGTCCCAAGAGAAGCTTGGGATGATGTTCCAATAGCACAGCAAAGAATGGACCTCTACCCTCACCTGCTTTATTTAAATAGAAAAAAGGGGGGTAACTGTCGGGAGCTGCGATCCAGCCGCAACCTAAAATGGCGCTGGCTTCCGCCTTCCACCTTCCCCTTACAGCGAGCGTTCCCTAGGGAAAAACTCCTTATTTGGCGTGAGGCGATCATGTGAGTGAGCGTCCACATGCATGACCCAATGGGCAGAATCCACGTGGCAGGGAGTGAGTAGATCACCAGACAGCTTTTAAGCCAAGAGCCAGGGGGAAGGGGAAGGAGAAGGAGAGAAGAAAGAAGAGTGTACATGCTGAATAAAGGACCTGGTCAGTTGCTACAGAAGAATCCAGTGTTGCATGACAGCATGGTAGGCAGGAAATCTAAGACAGAGAAAGGGAGAAAGAAGTCAAAGTTGGGGCAGACACCTCAGGCTGGCTGGGAGCAAGATGTAATGGAACACAGGTAAAGCCACGAGATATGTGACGATATATAGATTAATAGAAATGGGTTAATTTAAGAAAAAATGCTGGTTAGCAATAATCCTTGGCCATAGATTCAACAGATAGTAATTAACATAAGCCTCTGTGTGTATATTTGTAATCGAGTAGCTGTAGGAGACAGAAAAACTTCTGGCTATAATACCCAGAAAACCTTTCAATCTCAAAGAAGTTCTTTGTCTCAGAATGTTAGGTGAGGGTGGGTTTGAGGAACTTTTGTTTCTTTGTTTTGTTTTTATTTTTTTACCTTACAGATTCTTTCTGTATATATTATGCTTTCCAATTTTTTTTATGAAATTCCTGACTATGAAAATGTGTGTCTTTTATTGATCTTATTTTATTACTATTCCTTAGATACCTTTTGTATTCTAAGGAAAGACAGAAAGATTGTAGAAGCATATGGGACGGGACATGGAGAGGAAGTAAGAGGAGCAGGGGCAGGGGAAATCATAATAAAAATATATTATATAAAAAAATCTATTTTCAATAAAAGAAAAAAGGGTGCCAGATTAAAGCCAAACCTTTTGTGGGGGAGGGGGGATATGGGTTTATAGTTAAACAATAAAAATGCACCTTTCCCTGAGCTCTAGGCATTGATGCAAAATGTAGGATGTCAGAACAACATTCTGCAAAACACAGATGTGGTTCTATAGTTTTGTGTGTGGAAGAAAATGAGGACATGTAGTTTTGTTATTAGTTAAAGGACTTAGAGTAGCTGAAAGGATCATTTTATTTTTTTATTTATGAATTAGTAAGGGAATATTTAGAAAGCCTATTGGTAAATGTTTTTCCTTGACAAAATTAGCTGAATTATTATAGTTACCCAAGTGTAAACCAAAACTATGGTAAATTATTAAAAAGTATGTTAAGAGGGTAAAAATGGCTCATTTTTAGACCTCCTAAAAACTATTATGCTCCTATCATGGTAAATTGCACAAGAATGAAGTTTCCTCCTGCTTAATCGAAGAAAATAAAGACACCTGGAGAAGTTGAAAACAAAAGTTCGGAAATTGACAAGGTGATTTGGGTGGCCTTCTCTGTCCCAAGGTCAATCAAAAAGGGACAGCAGACTAAGGCCTATGGAGAGTTTGAGGTCAGGTAATGATAGCAGACTCCTAGCTGGATAAACCTCTTCTAGTAAGAAGGAAAAACAACGTGGCCGGGTACCAAAGCTGTATCAATGATCAAAAGGAACTATGATGATCATGCACTGAGATCAAATACAAAACTAGAGGGGGTCTGGTTATGAAGAATAGAAAACAATTGTTAGAAAAAAGGTTTAATATAAGAAATGTTGAGTTATACTTGAAATGTAAAAGGAAGTACAGTAACACAATATTAAGTATTGTGTTAGAGACAGAGAAGGAATGGATTGAACACATTGGTTTGATATTGTATGAGTCATGTAAAGACAGGTATTCAGACACAGATGCTAGTAAGGAGCTTCTTGCTGTAATTATTTTGAATATCTTCCTTTTCTACTTTGTGCATTGCTGATACATTTTCTACTCTTCTAATGCATCAGACAACTTTTATTCTGAGGGTTAAGTAAGGTCATATGAGCAAAAGTCATATGAGTTCAAGCTGTATACAAACTCAAGGACAGGCTGTGTTTTGAATAACAAAAGTAAGATAATGGGTCATCTGAAGTAAACTCACTTTTATTTCCCACACACAGGAGGGATATAAAAGATTTCCTAAGAGCAAAGCCAAGTCTAGAAGGGTCAGATGTCATAAGCCTCCTCCTATCTTGCTTTCCCATACTTTTTCATAAGCAGTCAGAGTTCTTCTCACACAGTTCCATTCTTAGACTGTGCTCTAACATCCAGGCACTTTAATTTTTGAATTAAAGAGTGAAAAATGGATTTCAAGGTGAGAAAAGATATAAATATTACTATAATACTCATTGAACAGGACTCCTAGATACTGGGAAAAAATCTTGAATGTGAGGCAAGCTTATAAAAATATAATCTTGCTAAATAAACACCTCCTTTGATTTTCCAATGTTATATTGTCTTAACTGCAAGGTTTGTGACTGTGCACCAATGGAAAAATAATACTTAGGTGTGGAGATTAAATGTTTTTTTTTTTTTTAGAAAGCAATGAAACACTTATGCTGTCATTATCTGGGATCCACCTAGACAGACAGAAGTACAGGGAGTGAACAGAAGCTAGGGAGTGAATATGGGGAAGAGAATCCTGAATTCTAATGTGTAGGGTAAAACCAGAAATTGAGCAGCATTTTATTTGAATAAGAAAGTATGTCTAGGAAAATCAGAATGCTGAAATGAGACTTCCTATAGGAAGAAAGCAAATGCCAAAGTGCAAGATAATTGGAATGAAAACAGAAAAAAATAAAATATTTTCAAATGGAAGACAGTACACATGGATCTTACAGTGTGGGAAATAGTCTGCGATTCATTCCCCACCTCCCCAAAGTTTTGACAGCTGACTTCTGACAAGCACAGAAAGACATCCAGGGAAAGCAGTTGTCAGTGAAGACAATTGTCACCCTTTATGTTGTCACTATTTCAGCATTTTACAGAATTTCACTGTAGATAGTATTAGGAAGTAGGCCAACGATGCCACTTCTGTCCGAAAGTCACCTGTGTTGTCACTGCTGTCAGCCTTCCATTTATTACCCATTATTTGTCTTTTGAAAAACACTTTATATTCTGGTAGTAATTTCTTCTTCTTTGACAAAATATCTGACAGATAAACTTAAGGAAAGATTTATTTCAGCTCAGAGTTTCAGATGTTTCAGTGAACACAGTAGAGAAGAATGGTTTACTTGGTGGCAGACAGGAAGAAAGAACAGAAAGGATCCCCAACCTATCTGCAGGATGAAGTTTGAACACATTCAGAGGGGCTGTGGAATACGTAAATATACATAGATAGCTACCAGGTAGTTACAGCTCTGTTTTTGTGGATTGACTGAGAGCAAGATAGGTTGTTTTGGGTATAGGGCTTATTGTTTCAAGATCTGGCCAGGGCTAAGCCATTCCTTATGGCTGTAGGTTATTGCTCAATACAGCCTGACTCAGTTCCTCATGACCTGAGAAACCCAGATGACCCAACATAGAGATGAAAAGGTGGGGAGTGTTATGGTATACACCTGGGTCTAGGAGACAGGATTAGCTAATCTAGGTAGAGGCAGTAACTGCAGGATACAGTCTTTAGGTCATAGCCAGAGGGGAGACATTATGGTACACATACTTGGTATATACTGACAACACTCTCATTCAGTTCCCCAAGGAAGGAGTTGCTGTACCTTTAAACCTCACCCCAGAGGGAAGACTTAGCCATTTCTCTATGAGTCTTAGGCTCTGGAGTCTATGGTATGGCCAGCTTATTCCAACACATATTTACTCAGGACTTCATTCATGCTGGGCTTTCTCCATTACCTACTAAAAGTGGATTTATCTGGCCTATATCATGTCCATAAGAAAAAATACTTGGAATAGATTGGCAGGGATATGGGTCCAGGAGAAGTCCCATTAAAAATAAAACAAAAACAAAAACAAAAACAAACAAACAAACAAAAACACCATTCACATAAACAATCGGCAAGAACAATCTTTATTCCAGCATGCTGGAGCTCTCTCACAAAGGCAAAATGGTATTGACCCCAAGAGGGACATGTGGGTTCCTTTAAAACATAGCCCAGGGCAGTTTCTAGGGTAGTTAGATCGCTTTTGATGTGACTGGCTTAGGCAGTGGCAATTGTGTTAGCACATTGCTAATTGGCTAGGGCTAGTAAGGGCTGGCTAAGGCTATAGCTTTTCCATTTGAGGGCAGGCCTGGACAAGTCTCAGGCTTTGTCTTTATTTGGATATTACCTTGAGCTGCTGCAAGGCTTTGTATATGTGTATGGGGGGCTCAGTCCTAGTATACCTTGAGCTGCTTTCAGGGAACTTAAAGACTGATTGTTCTTTATGTCTTCCTCACAATGGACTGGTCAGTTTCAAGAAGCAGGAACTCAGGCCTTATTCTCAACTGAGTTATTTGAAGCCTGTCATGATATTTGTCTTCTTTTCTCAATCATGCCATTTATTAATTTATCAGGAACAATTAGCTCATTTGAATTTTTTTTCTTCACTGAATTTACTTTGAATAATCATTTGTATCCAGACAATTTGCTATCTGGTAACTGTAAAGGAAGGTGCAGTTAAAAACCCCACCAAAATGGAGGCCCTTAAATGGGAAAAGGGGTTTTATTGAAAGCAAGAGAAAAAGAATAGCCAGAGGTATATGGAAGAATCCAGAGTAGAGAGAAAAGGAGGCAGATTGACATAGTCAGGGCTGTCTTTGAGAGAAGAGAGAAATCACATGGGGCCAGGAGTGGTCATGAGAGGGGATCAATACATGCAGGTTATAAGAGGCTGCCTAGCTGAGGGAGACAAATCTGGGAACAGGAGCAACCTGGAGTTTAGGGTAGAGGAGGTTAGAAAGGACAGGACACAGGTTTTTAGATGTGAGTAGAGACAAGATAAACCTGGAAGCTAGCATTGGATCTGGTATGTACCATAGATACATAATAAGTCAATAAGGAGCTAAAGGAAAGGAAGACAGGAAAGTGGCTCTTCCTGGAAGACAGAAACTATTTCACATGTTCCTGAGGAACGCTCAAAGTATCTACCAGTATCCTATAGTCCAGCCTGAGCTGTCATCTGGATCAGTTCAGTGGGCCTGTCTTTTTATGGTGCTTGGGGCTTTGTTTCAGACCTAACAGTAATGTTTTACTAATAGTATTCATACTAATCAATTACACAACAGCTAAGTCATATCTAATGATTCAAATCCATTTGTAACTTTCATAGTCTCCCAAAACCATCCCTGCCCCAGTTGAAATGCTGACCACAAATCTCTGACTCCTGTACTTCTGAGTGACTATGTGAGAGCCAAGTATACATTTTAAGTTTTAATTACTATGCCTAAGAGATCCATAAAACAAAATGCCTCTCATCTGTAAGCTCCTTGCCCAAGGACAGATAGCTTCTGAAATTCTGGAGGCTATTTTTTATGGGAGATAGCAAGCCACATGCTTTCACTACTCTGAAACAGTTTGCTGGATCCATCTGCACTGGATGTGCTTGATCACATGTGGGCAGATCGTTTACAGGAAGGAAATACATCAGGATGTATGCTTGCTCCTGATTGGACCTGATGGAAAATACCTAAGCCACTGCAAAACTTGATTTAGGGCCATTTTCTGGGAAGTCGGGTATGGACCTGGTCAGAGCCCAACCACCTGGCCAGTATTTAATTAAAACTTGCTTCAAATTTGTCTTTAAACTTTAGTAGTGGTCATATTCTTAATCAGTGGGATTGACATTTTTCTGGAGGTCCCAGTGAGATTCAGACCACCCACCCAAATTTTAAAACGCAACCATTGCTTTGGAACTCTAAGGCTGAAGGGTCACTTCAGGAGGCATGTTCCTTGAGATAGTCCAAGGTTCCAGCATTGCTTTGGTTAGCAGCCTATCAGAGTGAACTGCCATACTGAGAAAACCAGCCAACATCTATGGAAGTCTCCTGGTGAGTCAGTTTGGGTTAGTGTTGTGAGATTTCCTAACTAGGATGTGGAGGTGTTTGATAGAACTCCAATATTCTCCCATCCAGGGCATGTAGCCAGATGTCACCCAACCATCTGGTTCTGGATCCGATTAGAAAGTTTCATTTGTTTCCCATGGAAAGTTTTGTCTGTCCGTTTCTCAAGAAAGTTGTGTCTCCTCATTTTGATGGAAAGTCTTGCCTGTGTTTTCCATTGTGTATGTGAATTTAGTTGCAATCATGGAGCTGAGACAAAAATGGGTCAATTATTTTTTTCTGTTTCTTTGTGCCAGCCACCAGTCACCATGTGGCTACCATTATGGACGGGATTCAGAATTTATCTCTGAGTTCTCTTTTCAGTAGGAGTTCAGATGTGTAGATAACATTAAAGTTGTTTTACATTATCTATTTTATTGGCAAGCTGGATCCAGAGTTGGGTTGTGGCTCTCCCTTCTCTAGATCCAGGCATGGTTATTTGAAAGTTTCCTTTATGTCCCTTGCCATTCTGGGCCACCTGATACAGTAATAGAAAAAAGAGAGCAAAGCAGAAGAACCGAAAAATTAAACTTGGTTTATGTGAAAATATTATACCTTCCATGTTTATGTTTATTTTGTTGGATATGGTTAAAAATCTATAAAATCTATGTAAAGTTAAATTAAAAATATTCACACTGGAAATTGATAGTTAAAAATCTATGCATAGGTTCTTCCTGAGTTCAGTTCCCAGCAACTACAGGGTGGTTCACAACCATTTATAGTGGGATCTGATGCTCTCTTCTGGCATGTAGGTGCACATGCAGATAAAGCATCATACATATAAAATAAATAATTCTTTTTTATTTTTTTAAAATTTTGTGATTTTATGTGTGTTATAATTTATTACTCACATTTATAATGCTATCATGATGTTTAATTATTTTTATTTTTTATTATTATGAATAAAGAAGTCACATTTTTCAAAAAAAATCTATGCATAGGTAATCTTAAAGGAGCCATGTGACATGGATTCTATTTTGGGATATAAGCAACTCATGGCTTGGGGCAATCTTTAGGTAGTCACCTGGCTGGTTACCATTTTTGCCTGGGTTGGAGAAAGCAGATGTCATGTGACTTAACTTGTATCTTGACCACTTGGAGTGGGCCTACCAAGGAGAAAACAGCAGTTCTCTAAGACATTCTAAATGAGAATAGATTTTTGTATGATGTTTCTTGTCTTGTCCTGAAAGCAAGGCTTATGAAAGATAAGATTTAAAAACAATACTTGTTTAACAATAAATTACAGCTATATTTTCATTTGTAAAAATGTACCTTGTGCTGGTAGCCAAACTTTATAGCTCACGTGTTACCCAGGTAATATTTGTTTTAAAGACATGAAGGGGTCAGGAGGAACACCTGAGGTTTACAAATGTGTGGCAGGGCTAGTGGACCTTAGAAATTTTAGAAATGTTGTCACCAGAAGCAGCAGCCACAATGAATTAGAGCAGGCTGGGATCCAGAAGACAGACCATGTATATGTTGTCAAGGGTGGGGTCAAGATGGCTACAGGCCTCTCGAGAAAACCCAAAGGATTGAGAGTGAATCTCAGATATTGAGCTTTGAATTGTTTGCACTGTCGAAGCTTGGTTTTGCCTTGTAAAGATTATGGTTGTGCCTGTATCCTCCCTCTTGAAGAAAAAAAGTACTTTAGTTTTTGAAGTTTCAGAAACACACAGTTGAGAGATTTTAAACTTTTTGAGTTCAACAAAAAATTTAAATTTAAAAACTATCTATTTTAAAGAGACATCTTTAAAATATTTAAATGTATAAGGCTACAGGACAGTTTAAGTGTATAAAGTGTTTTATACTATCAGTATTTAAATTTAAATATAAATAAATGAAAGGTTAAAAATTAAGGCCACAGCTATGAGCACCAAATACTAAAGAGCAGAATCTGAGATGTTCCTATCTTACAATGCAGCAAGACAATGGCCTAAGAAATCTGGCAAAGAACTTGGAGCAGCCTCAGACAAAGTAAGGTCAGTCTCCCCAATATTTTTCCTCTACAGGAAAACCTCTTATCTTCTGGGCCTGCTGGCTGAGACTGATGCTGTCCTGGTACTTCTGTCTCCAATGTCATGGAGACCACAAGATCCTTGGATGACTATCTAGGTAATGGACTAGTCTGCCATTTTAACTGATATGTAGGCCATTTGTTTATACTTTGTGTTATAATTTGTCCTTCTCAGATTTCTGTTGGTATTGATGGCTAGGCTAACTATAGCTTTGTCAGCTTGGCAGTAGCAGGCAACCAATTTCTTCCTCAGTGCTGCAGCCACCTTGTTAGATAATTTCATATTTAAAAATTAAGCCTTGCTTTTTCTAGAGCTGCAACACATCCTGTTGAAAAAATGTAGATTGGTTTGCCTTGTGGGAAAGATTTATATTAACAGATAATACAATTCAGATATAAATTTCCACTAAAGAAACATGATTTGAAATGACTACTTTCAGTAATAACCGATTGTGTATCTGGTAAATGATTAGATTGAGAGAAAAAGTATTGAGAATCTAAGAAAATGTTCTTAGGTATATAAAGGTCTGTGGTTATGAGAGTATGTAAGTTCTGAGGGCCTAGCATATATAAAGGTCTCAGGGCATGAAAGCTTAAGGAAGTTCTGAGGGTCCCAGAAAATGACTTAAGTTGTGTAAATGCAAGTTGTAAAGGTATAAGTAAGTGGTTTAAAGTATGTGAATTTTTTTTTCAGATTTCTTTCCCCTTTTGTACTATTACTACACTAAGATTTCAAAAGTTTGTGGGTTTAAAGTTGATCAATGGAGTTTTGATAAGTTGGTAGACCACTGACTACTTACTGTTCAGTCAAAGGATGAAAATTTTAGATTTTTTTTGCTTGTCTTCTAAGGATAGACTTAAAGATACTTCTCATTGGGCTAAAGACATTTCTGTCCAATCTGTATCTGACTTTCTAGGCAGAGGAAAAAGTTTCATGTTTTTTAACCCAAATCAATAGCTTTTTCTAGGATTCAAAGATATGAGTCTACTCTAGTCTTTTTACAGACAACTGTTACCTTCAATTTTTTTGCAAATTGGTAATGCTACTTTTAAGCCTCTCTGTAAACAAACAAACAAAAAAAATGTAAGCCTCAGAGAATCTAGGGAGTGATAAGCTTTAACCTTTTCCCAGGCCAAATGGACTCTAGATAAATACAGCCTAATTTTCTCCCCCTGTCTATCTGTCTATTTCTGAGGATGGAATTTCCCTCTTTCTCCCTCCCTCTTGGCCTTGAGACTCCTTCCCAGACTACTAGAGCTATGGGCCTGATAGTTCCAAATTTAAGGTTTTTCTTTTAGTTCCTAAGTTTTAACTTCTGTTCCTAGTCTATCTGTCTCAGCAGATTTCCATTTGGCTGACAGAAGCTTCAGCTGCTGACTGTAACCTACTCCAAATGACTGGGAGACCTGGACTTGCCATAATGGTTCACATAGTAGAAACATTCTTTATGGAGGAAGAAGCAAGTGCCCCCCACCTTTTTGTCTGTCTATAAATTGAGGGCTGGGGTGTTTTGTAGGACCACCTGAGGCTAGAGAGAAGAGCAGTTGTAAGGCCAAAATTGATTCATGGATAGTATCTACCACTTGAGTGGAAATCTGCTAGACTGTGGACAAACAGTGAAGTCAAGTACTTAGGCGGGTACTTGAGAGTATGTTTGAAATTTATGTAATGAAATCCTCATTGTAAAGAAAATAGTAAGTTTTTAAAAGCAGCTTAAGTCGACTTATATTTTGAGATAGAGCAAAAATAAAGCTTGAAAATGTCCCAACATGATAGAAGCAAGAACATTCATCTATAAAGTGAAAGAAACTTCCTGTCAGTAAAGAGAACAAAGGAGAAGAGAAGCTTGAGACCTAAAAGATGGTGTAACAGCTCAAGGTAGAGTAGGGCTCCCCTTCTTATATTTCTGATGAGGCCATTTCAGGTTTACCTAGAATTAGATCTTCTTAGTGAAGAAGCCCATGGAAAGCAATGGTTCTGGCACAGGCACATGACCATTCTTTCCTACACCACAGTGTTCTCACTATAGTGAAAGGAGTAGGTGGAGTTATTTATGACACAATGAGAAGCATTTTTACATTTGTATCTAGAGAAGAAAACAACCAAAGAGAATTTAAAGGTTTTTGATCACGTGAATATGGTTTTATTTATTTTCTCTAAAAGCTATAATATAAGTGTATAAAACTGTCATTAAAACTAGGTTAATAATTTATCAGAACTTCATTTATTAATGTGTTATATTTTGAATTTTGAAGTTTTAACATAGTATGTATCATCTTTAAGTCTCATTTTCACATAGCTTATATCTCTCAAATTCTCACAATGTGTATAAACCTAATTTTTTTGGTCTGGAAATACCCAATTATTTTAACCTTTATAAACATTATATATTAAGAATAGTCCTTGTAAAAGTAAGTCCTTTTTAAGTCATAAACTATAAAGGAACAGTAAAAAGCAATTTTTAAGTCAGTATCAACAGCATGGTAGTTTTGTGTTTGCTTTTTCATTAAAACTTGTCCTGTTAGCATTAAGAAAAGGCAAGTCTTTTCTTTTAAATTTGAAATCAATTTAAACTGATAGGTAATTGAACCTTAGTTTTGAAGTTTTCTTTTTTAACTTAAGAAATTCAGGTAATTAAACTTTTATTTTTCTCAAATTTATATCATCAGCAAGCAGTATATCTATCTTTTGCACCCAAAGTTATTGTAAAGTCAGAATGTTTTTAAGGTGAAAGCAGACTTTCTAGGCATGAATGGATTGACCAGGGAGCTGCAGCATCTGGGAAAAATCTGGCTGTGGCCTTCTTACTGCTCTAACAGCTGGTGGCAGGGATGCTAAATTCAATGATGAAGGTAGGATCTGTCAGTGGGACTTGGAGTAGGCAGAAGACAATATTGGAAGGGGACAGGAGGAAAATATAGGAAGCAATAGGGGTGTTGGCTGATCTTAACAATCCTGTCAGCAAAGGCATTTCCCAAAGCCATATAATAAGCACGGGCCTAGTGGTAAACAGGAGGACTGTAACCTGGTCGGAGGAGATTATGGCATAGACTGCTGCTTGGGAGTAGCCAGTGAGACCATGAGATGAACTTCCATCTATGAAACTAGTATCATAATCAGGACATGACAGAGAGGAAATAAACACTTGTGGGTTTTCTAATTAAGGGTTTCAAGTGACTCTAGGCAGGAATGAATGATGGTAGTGACCTGGGAAGGAGCATAGCAGAGATGGAGGGGGCCTGTGAAAAAGTTGAAGGTTAAAAGGGGACAAAATAGAGAGGATCTTGTGTGATAGGAGGTCCTTGAGCTAGTGTAGTGAGAGGGCAGAGAGAGGGCAACCAAAGATCGCTCCTGAGCTAATGAGGCTGCTGCTCACACTCGTATCTTTGCAGACGATGATCCCCCGAATCGTCGTCTGCAAAGATGAAATAGGAGCAAAGGTGGGTCCTCTCATTTTTCTCAAAACCCCTAGAACCACTTCCCGATTTAAAGAAGTGTACAGTATAAAAGGATGGTCATGGTCTGGCAAAGCCAGAGTGGGTTTCTGTAGGAGTGCCTCTCAGATGCATGAGAAATGGGAATGACAAACTTAGTTGGATCTAAACACACAGGAGGCTCTTAGCTGTTTCATAGAGGAGAAAAGAGGAGCAAAGTTGGGCATCCAGATTTCAAGGTACCTTGCCAGGCTAAGGAAGGAGAGAATCTCTTCCTTAGTGGCTGGAAGTTTGAGGGGTTACAAGTATTGTCTGCAACTCAGAGTGAGTGCGTGGCTGTTATGGGATAATAGGAAGACTAGGTGCTTGGCCTAAAGGACAGAAAGCTGAACTTTGGAGTGGGAGAGACTCTGTATCCTTCAGATGTTGATAAATGGTTGAGGTAGGCGCCCCCTCCCCAAACTTCCATACTTCCTTACTATCTCAGCTTCCCTCCCCCGAGTCAGACGCTCTGTGTTGAATCAAAGGACAGGCACCCTTGCATCTAATTTAGGCTCTCTGATAGCAAGAAGAAACAGTTTCTAAGAATTGAACACCAAGCTCCTCTTCAGAAACATATTTATTGACTGTCCACAAAGGTTGTGTTTGTGATTACAGCAAATTTCTCATGTTATTTTAAGCCCCTTTGATTAATTCCACATGTTTTCTAAAGAAAATCATCACACCCTGACAACCTTTAGCCCTTATTGTGTAATGTCTGCAGTATTCAATAATATAAGATCTCCAAGTATGCTTCTATTGTATCCTCTTGATTCCTCTGAATTGTCTTATTGCTCTAGCTAGGTCTTCAAGTATGACATTGAATATGAAGAGGGTAGGCATTCTGTTCTTGTTCCTGATTTTAGTAAAAATGCTTTGAGTCTCTTATTTGGGTTGATGTTGACTATGACCTTGATGTAAATGTTATAACTTCTTATTGTTGATAATATCTATATGATACATTTATACCTTCATAAATTATTCAAAATATGTATAGGAATACACTCATGTGCACAGATGTGTATAGTATATATAAAATGGACTGATACTAGCATACATAAAATGGAGGAGAAAATTGACAAGAAATAAATTCTGGATTTAGTCATGATCTCAGATTCTAAGCTCTTAATACATGTCAGATTTTTAAATTTCACTGTCTTAAAATTCTTCATTAATTACTAAAACAGCAAATCTTTGATCTAATTCTCAGTCAGGACAGCAACTTAAGGAAGATAAAATTCTCTCACAATAAATGGTTTCATAATAAATCAACATCCTCTAATAAATCATCATTATGTAGTAATGATGACAAAATAAAGCCCTGATCTCCGAAGTACCTAATTCTCACACAACCCTATGGAATTTAGACTTGATTATGCTACATAAGGTGTGATGTATTTTACCTAAGACCCATCAATAGGCTATGTTCTCAGAACTGCTCAAATACAATAATATAAACAGATATAGGAAAATTCAAAAGAGAAGTTTCTCCTTAAGATAAATTATATTAAATACACAGAGGGACTTGCTTCTCCTAATTTAGTGCAGGTTTGTATTTGGCACATATTACCTGTAGAATATTTAGGTAAATTACTAATGTCAGTTGTATTTCTTTTGGAGACCAGGGAAATAGGTTATTGGCACAATAAAACTTCTAGAAGCCTTTAAAATGTCAGTCTAATCACAGGAACTATTAAGGCTTTTAATTACCTTCTGTGAGTTTTTTAAATTGCTCTGATAGCTGCAACACTTGGTAAGTTTCTGACAGAGCAGCTGCAACAAACTTAATTTAAACTTTTTTTTTTTGGCCTCTGAAGCTTTGAGAAAAATATCTGAGATTAATGACAACTGCTTGAGAGTCTGTTTTGTTTCAGGCAATGTTTAGAATTTTTGGTGTTTGGTCACCAACAGAATCCTAATTCTATGTTCAACCAATTACTTGCAGGGTTTAATTTGCAGATGGCATTCTTTGGAACAGATAACTGTCATTCTCAAATACTCTCTCTACCTATGTTTTCTTTGAGGTTTGCTTAATTACGAATTTAAAAATAGGTAGATATGAGTTTCTGTCTTGAAATGTATGACTTCAGTTTAGCTCCATCCTTGTTTCCATAGAATAATATTGGCCCTCAGCAGAGTTATTCTGAAGATTCAGTAAAGCAATGGATAAAAATCGATGTTGGAAATGGTGTTTAGATAGATCCTGGGCATTACCTGCATGTATCTCCTGTGCTACTTCTCTGTACATATGTGTACAATCATACCTGTGGATTTAAGCTCTCACATCAGTTAGATCATGGTAAAGGGTAGGGTTGAGGTTTATTTGTTATAGTAAATATATCTAGTTATGATATTTAATATTGATTATCAACTTTACAGAATCAACTTGGAAGCAAAAATCCACTTGTTTTTGTTTTTGTTTTTATTTTGAGACAGGGTCTCTGTATGTTGTCATAGCTGTCCTTAAAGCACTGTGTAGACCAGGCAGGCTTGGCTTAAACTCACAGAGATCATTCTATTTTCTCTGAGTCTCAGATGTTGGGATTAGAGGCTTGTGCTACCACTGACATACCATTTGCATATGCTTATGACAGATTTTCTTTTAAAAGTGTGTGTGTGTGGCGGGGAGGGTAGCCCACATATTTCCCTTTGCTTGGGTTCTAGATCCTAGGTAACCGAACACAAGATTTTTATTATGCTGCATCTGACTGGATGCAATGTGCCCATCTGCTACAGTCGCCTACCACCTTGAGTTCCCAGGTGTGACAAAAAATGTATTGAGAAAACTGTGAGTCGAAATAAATATTTCTTGCTTTAAATTATTTTGGTTACTTATTTTGTTGTAGCAATAAGGAGAACAACAAATATAAAAAAATTATTGCCAGAAGTTTTCTGGTAAATAGTAACATATTATTCTCAAGTGTTTGGTGCCAATTTGGGAAAGGAAGGTAGCAGAATTTGAAACTTTGGAATAAGGTCTGTTTTTGTCCTATTGTTATAATAAAATACTCTGATCAAGTCAACTGAAATAGGAGGAGCAGTTATTTCATATTACAGGTCACATCTCCTCATACAGGTGCTGTTCACAGTGCACTGGAGTTTTTTTACACCAATTAACAAACAACTCCCCACTGACATGCAATTGGGATTTAGACAATCCAATTAAGATTCCATTCTAAGTGGGTCCAAGCTATGTCAACGTGACAATTAATGCTAGGATAGACAAAAGAATTCCTTGAATCCTATAAACATAATTTAATGATGCATTTTGATTGGTATCCAGAAGACAAGAATGCTAAGAAAAACTCAGATACTAGAGCCCCAATTTATAAAATTTTAGAGAATAATGACTTTAGTTTTTGAAAATTGACCTATTAGATATTTGTGTGAAATTCTGCCCCGATAAACAAACAAACAACAAAAACATGGCTGCACTCTGCCAGTGAGTTAGGTTTTGCATACGTTTAATTTAAACATAATGCAATAATTTGTAGGGTGAAGGAATTTCAAGTCAAGATAACATTGGTCATAACAATAATATAAAAAAGTTCACTAAGGATATTTCAGTGAGCAAGTTTCTAATTGTGGACAAATAGGGTGCAGATGAAAACAAATCTCTAACTACTGAAGAGAAACTTTGAAACTTCATTCTCTCTATTGTAACAATAAGAAAAAATGTGCTATGTACATAAGACCCATCAGTTGAAAATGTCATTTTGTGAAAATGCAAGATAAATGTAAAGAAGAAAGCCTAAAATGAAACAGATTCTGCTGTTGGCATGGTTCCCTGTTCCTTGAAAGCACCTGATCAGAATCTTTCTCCCCAGAGTCAGTATACTCAAGCTCATATGCCCATGGTTAAAGGGAGCAGCATATATTGCAAGCTGGCAAAAGAACTTAGCAGCATTGTCCACATCATATTGATTTTGCAGTCATAAAAGTTAAAATTTATAATGTAAGATTTATTTTTTCTGAGGTATTTTATGTATCAATCAACCATCAATTTTCCCAGCCTGTAACATTCCCTTGTGATTTGGCCCCTTGGTGTAGACCCCGGGTCCAGGGACCCTGCAATTCTTTCCCACAGACTCTGTTAGTCTTTACTACTCCATCTTCTTTCTTTTGTGACTTCCCACTGTTCTACAGAACAGAACTTTACCAGGGACCCAAACAGTTGGATGGGACTTAGGTCACCTCTATTTGAGACTCCTTGGCAATCAAGGAGTGAAGTTAAATAATGTCATAAACCAAATGGGTCTAGCAGACATATATAGAACATGACACCCAAGCACTAAAAATACACTTTCTTCTCAACAGGAAATGAAACATCCTCCAACATTAACGGCATATTAGAACACAAAAAGGGGCACACCAGCTATAAGAAAATTGAAATAACACCCTACATCCTATCTGACCACTGTGGATTAAAGTGGATATCAACAACAATAGAAGCAGCACAAAGTAAACAAACTCATGTAGCTGAACACCTTAACTACTGAATAAAAATGGGTCAAGACAGAAATCAAGAATGAAATAGAAAACATTTTAGAATTGAGTGAAAGTTAAAACATTTTTTATGAACATAGATGCAAAATATATCTAATAAAGTATTTGTAAACAGAACTCAAGAGCATATCTAAAAGATTGTCTACCATGATCAAGTTGGCATCATCTCAGAGATTCAAGAATGCTGCAATATATATATATATATATATGCATACATATATCACATTAATAAATTAAAAACATATAATTGTCTCATTACTTTGTCACTCCTATGAGATAATGCTGAGGTGTTCCTGTGAAGAAATGTTAGATTATGGAAAAGATACTTCACAGGAACAAGATAGAATTAAAGTATTTGTTTAACTAAATATTTTTACTTTTTAAAGATTTTTATAGTAACAAAGCCTTAGCTCTTAGGTTCCACCACTTAATTATGGACAATATCCAATGCATTTGGAAATGTATACCAGGCTTCTCTTGTACCAGGTCACCTCAACTGTAGGGAATAAGCACTCCTGAGATGGTACCTCCTCAGTGACTCCTGGCATGTGGCGTAAAATATTCAGTACTTTGTCACTCCTATGAGATAATTTTGAGGTGTGATTTGTACTTTCCCCATGGTTTTTCATTCCTTTTTCCTATCTCTAATAGTATTTGTTAAAATATAACAACTTTTTCTGCCTTCCATTTCCATTATCACCTTTATACTTCATTGATGATGTATTCTGAACATCTGCTCATGTCAGATTCTTGGTGGTACCAGACAAATAAGAAAAATTTCTTATGAGAAATTTGTATGCTACTTTTCTTTTCTTTTTTAAGTTTCAAAGCAACCATTATTCTGTTTGAGGACCTAATACAATGCATTAAGCAACTTAATACATAGCTTCACTGAATCTATAACTTGAACAAAATGTCAAGGAGGCACACTCCCTCCCCCACCCCAGTTGCCTTGTAAAGGCAAAATTACAACTGACCATTTCACCCTCCCTCTCGTCAAAAGACCAACTTTATTATATCAATGTCATATAAACAGATTTGTAAAAACATTGAACAGAGCGTAGCTTTAAAAAATACACACATATAAATGAGTTTTTATTTTTGTTTTGTTTTTCTTTCTTTCTCTCTCTCTTTTTTTTCTTAAATAGCAGCATCCTGGGCAGGCAATGCTATCTCATGGTGACAAGTTCAGTCTGAAGTTAGGTACTCTGTCCAACTGGGTCACCTCCTCTCTACTCTAGTACTCGTTATTTTACATAACTATAGCTTTTTGTAAAAAATAGTAGAATTTGGCATTTTGGAACTTTATCCCATGTGAGGCATTGTGCTTTTTACTGCCCCTTCCTTATATGATCCTAAATTCAAACAGACAGCAAAGCACGCTTTCCAACTGACTTAGATACCATGCATTGCAAAAGCACAGTTGGGAAAACCAGCAGGAACTTTCTCCCAATAAGGAACATCAGTAGGACTTCCCAACAAGTTACTAGTTCATAACCAGATACATGACAAAGCGATTGGTTCCTCACAATGACAGCTCACAGAAACACTTGACTCAACAACACGGAAAAAGCGAGGGTACATCAGATAAGCAAGTCATCCAGACCCTGAAAGGGCATAGCTTCTAAAAAATAGAAAGAATGTCAAATGCTGAACTTCTTACTTCATTTGCCAACAATTTTCACTTTTATAAGACAAAACAAAGCAACATCAGAGGGGGAAAAATGCCCTTCTTCTTAAGTAATCACATTTCAGAATGGTATCCCTTCCTATTTAGATGACTTAAAGAAGTGCATTTCTGGTAGGAAGTACATGCTATATGCCTAAGAAAGATATTACTGTTTCTATAGCTCTCATTTGGAGAAATATAGATGGGATAGTAGTACAACTGGTGGAAATTTGCTTGTATATCATTTTATATGCTGGAGAAACATGGTCACAATTATAAGGGAAAAGACCTTGGATTTGTTTGATGCCAAAATGTTGTGAAGCAAAAAAAATGACACATTCAAATAAGCCAAGTACTATTCCCAAAGCTTGGTGGAAAAGCTGAGGTGTATCTTGCTTATTTAATGAGACTACTATCTACTTTAGTTATAGTACAAAACACAAAATCCCATACTTTTAAGGTCAGCATTTATACAATAGAGTACTCATTAGGAAAAAAATTCTGATATATGCAGGCAGATGGATGGAACTATAAAAACCAGCACTAATAAGGTAACAGGCCCAGAAAGACAAGCACAGTATATACTCACTTGTAAGTGTATTTTACAGATAAATCAAAGGATAGTCAGGGTATAGTCCACAACCTCTGAGCAGCTAGGAAATAAAGAGGACCAGGAGAGGAACATTCATAGATCATCCTGCAAAGGGAAAATAGTTTAAGTTTCCTGAGTAAACTGAAACCATAGGGAGGGAAGAGCAAAGGGAAGGCGGAAAGAGAACATAAGGGAATGGGATAGTTGAGTTGGGGGAGGGACAGTGAGGGAGGACAAGCAGAAAAGTATCTTGATAGAGGGAGCTATTTTGGAGTTAGGGAAAAATCTGGTGCTAAGGAAGTATCCAAGAATTCACAAACATGGTCTCAGCTAAGACTCCAACCAATATTGAAGATGGTGCCTGAACTGGCCTTCTCCTGTAATCAAATTGATGAAAACCCTAATTGTCATTATAGAACATATCAGCAACTGATGGAAACAGAAGCAGAGATCCACAGCAAAGCACTGGGTAAAACTCTTTGTCCAGATGAAAAAATTGTGTGGGCAAAGGGGTCAAGATCATGATAAGGAAACCCACAAGAGACTGCTGTCCTGAGCTAATGGGAGCTCACTGACTCTGGGCTGACAGCTGGAGAACATGCATGGAACCAAACTAGGCCCAGAGGATGGGGATAACAGTTGTGTGGCATGGGTAGTTTGTGGAGCCTCTGGCATTGGGACCAGAATTTATCTTTGATACCTGAACTATCGCTTTGGAGCCCATTCTCTTTAGAGGGATATTTTGTTCATCCTTGATACTGGAGGGAGAGACTTTGTCCTGCCTTACCTTGATATGCCAGACTGCATTGACTCCCCAAAGAAGTCCTTACTCTCTCTGAGGAGTGGATGAGTGTGTGGTGTGGGTGCAATCTGGGGGGTGACTGGGAAGAAGGGGAACAGTGGTTGGTATGTAAAAAAACTTCTAAATAAAAATAAAAATCATAATTGCTAGGGACCATAAAAAACTGTACATATTGGAAAACTTTTTTGCTAATAATATTTTACCTTAAATATTTGATTAGCTTGACATTTCCTTTTTATTTATAAGTTCACTAGAAAACCTTGCCTGAGGGTTCATGGAACTACATTTCAGTTTCTTTATATTTCATGGCAAAAAGAGTAGATCACATGAGCAGAATATGATATTATATAATTAAAATTATAATTATAAATTTGAGACATGCAAGTAAATAAGTATGGTACTGTAAATAAATAGCTCTATGCAAGTGAAAGCTAAGGTTAATAAAATAAAATAAAAATAAATGTGAAATTAAATTCTTAATTACAATGTAAAACAAATTCATCTATAGGGTCAGAAGTCTCAAATGCTTTGAGAAACCTGAATAACTGGTACAAAGGATCTGAACTTTTCTCTGGGAAAAGACCCAGAACAAGAAGGGAATTATAGACAATTTTGGCTGATATTACTGAAATCAATAGTTTCTTTGAATAGATTTACAGTATTAACCTATCCATAGGTAATGTTATAGGATTATAAATTGGACTTGTAATAAAACTTCTAGTGAAAAATTTGCCCAAGTAGAATTATTAAGATTTTATATACACACTGGCTTTGTTGGTATTTTATACACTATCTTGATTGTGTGTTAATCATAGTCCTGTTCATTATCTTGGAAAATGAGTAATTAACTACAGATTCTTATGTGTAGTTGGAAGGAAATGAACTGTAGAGCCAAAAAATTAAATTTGAGAAATATTTGACCCTTGGGTTTCTCTATATATATTCTACCCATCATGCCAAGCATTTTTCATTTACAAAACTACCTTACCTTTATTATAGCTAGTAACACTCTTAGACAAAATTTTAAATTTTAGAGTGAGCCATATGTTACTCAAGGCTTGTAGTATGGCCAAGAGTATAATTTCAGGATTACGGTGACCATAAAACTGTCTTAAGTGTTCATGGGCAAGGCTGAAATCCTAAAAATCTTCTGCTGTGTGGAACCCATGAACATTTGCTTAGAGGCCTTGCTTCTTGTGCATGTTCTCAGATAAGTGAGTGGAGAATGCTGGCGAGAATGGCCTCGAACACTAGACGAGGATGCTCAAGTCTTCTGTGATAATTGATGGTATCTTGAGGAATTTGACGGTCTTCCTAAAATTTCTTCAGCTTTGCACTACAGTCTGTGATCTTAGGTCAGACTGTCAGGTGTAGCCCCTGTCATCTTTGCCCTTCTTATATGAATTTTCTTTCATAAATTTCTTGTGCATCTTATTACATTTTAGGATCCGCTTCAAGATTAACATAATTTTACACAAGAATAAAATATAGTTCTGTTCCAAAATATCAGTGCATTTCAAATATTTTACCGTGGTGTTGCTTTTGTGGCTTTAAAATGACACTTTTAAAAAATTTCTATATTTTGACAATACTATATGTTAAAAATAAATACTCTTTATTTTTAGTACTCATTTTTATTAGGCAGAAGGGAATATTGTCTAAAGATCTTTTGTTATTCTTGCACTACACTTGGTTAACAAGCATGTGTATCAATACTCTTTTGTTCAACTTATCACCGAGTGAGTCCTGCCTCCTGGAAATACTTTTTATCTTCTTTTATTTAAGTTGACTATATTCAGCTGTTTAAAGGTGTTCTCTAACAAACCCTTTCTGGAAATTCTAGAAACATTTTTTTTTTTTTTTTACAATCTGTTTTAATTTATTAAAATGATCAGAACTTAACTATGTTGACTTGATTTATTTTAGCTTTATGAACAGTTTGTTATAATGATTTGAGTCTCTCTTTCTTAGGACAATCCATCAACAAAGCTATGCAATTGTAACTTCTTTCAGTTTGGCTTCCCTATAGCAAGCATTTAATAAACTCTTTTTAATAAAACTGCACAGAGCTCACCAGCCTAACAAATGTGCACCATTGCTCAGTCTTCTGTGCTTCTTATTACATATTTTTTCAGTTGCCACTTCTCAAAATGAGATAGCATGTGCTAATCAGCTTTAGTTGCTTGGTAGGTGCCTTATTTGTATTATTTTTAGCCAGAGCCATGCAGAACAAGAGGCCTAGTGGAATAAGGTGGTTATTTCAATATTAAACCAATACTGAATATGTGGAATCTGTGCTTTCTAACATCTAACATGTTATTTTTTCTTATTACAGAATTTTTTTCATAGCTGCCATGTTTTGAATTTGTTTCCCTTTATTTCTAGCTGAAGTATATAACCTTTCTGTACGTTTCTCTGTCCTTGAATATTTTTCAGCTTTCTTATTATTTTATTTACAAGCCCCACTTGAATGAAGAAATGCTCAGTAGAGCAGAGCTCTCTGTCTTGAGATCCATGTGATCTTCAACTTCTAAGTACACCTGACATTGCTGTTAAATGCAGACTCTTCTGCCCCTGGGACCGCAGTACCTTTGAATCTTGACTCAAAGGCCAGACATGGAACTGAAATGGTTTAAGATGATATGCATAATTCAAGGTGTCTTTTCTATTTGGGCATAGCCTACATAGACCAGAAAAATCTGGGGATAGTGTCAAAAAAGTCCAAGAGCAAATTCCCAGGCAATGTTGCATAATTTATGATTAAGATAATATATAACCTTTGGTAAACACCAGCTGCATGTTGATTGTTGATAACTAGTATGCTTTCTTACAGACATAACATGCAGTCAGTGCAGCCAGGCTAAAAGAATCTATTTAATTAAACTCTTTAGATGGGAAGTGGTTGAGATCCAACCACAGATGATTAAAAGTGACAATGCTAATTGACTTCAGAGGTGTCTACATGAAGATGAGTCAGAAAAGTCATTTAAGTACAAATTATACTAGACTGACTTGCTACATGAAAAAAGTTTCTGATGTGTTTGGTGGGGGTGTTAACTCTTTCATGTTTTTAAGAGAATAATCTTTGTGAAATAGTATGCTATACTTGCAACAAAAAATCCACAAGCTAGATTTAAAAAGTAATTATAGAAGTTTCACTGAATTCAGCATTTAATGACTGTGTGATCAGAGGATACAGCTGCTGAAAGAGTAGGTTTGATTCTTAATTTAAAAGACTTTATTCTTAATGTAAGAAAGGTACGAAGTAATTTCCTTGGTATAATATAGTCTGTTTCCTCTAAACACATTGGAATTTGGTTGCTTTAGTGACAGTTTTATTAGAAAAGACTTTAAGAGATGATTTGGTCATAAAAAGGGATTTTACTGATCTATCCATCTATCTATCTATCTATCTATCTATCTATCTATCTATCTATCTGTTTATTATCTATTTAACTACCATCTCTCTTTCATGAGTAAATTCTACAAGAGTATATTGCTATACAGCAACTGTCTCTGTCTCCCACAGGTGTTCACTTGCCTCTCCAATATTCTTCATGTTATGATGTGGCAGGAGGTTATTGCCAAATATCATCACATGGTTTTAGATTTCCAGCCTCTAGAACCCTGAGCTAAATGTCTTTGCCCTATATTTTACCCAGCCTCAAATATTCTATTATAGCAACAGAAAGTAAACTAAAAATGGAATTTAAATTCAATATTATCTCTCTTTCAGACAGCTTAATTATTCTTAGAATTATCTCTAAATCTCATGTAGCTAATAAGTATTCACAGACTGTACATCTATTAAGTCTGCCATGCTCTTCATATGTTGGAAATTTATACCCTCTGCTTTATGCCACACATTCTTGAAATTTCATCTTAAATATATTTCTGTTGAGAAACAGCTCTTCCAGAGCATTCAAATCATGTGAATGTGCATATCATTGAGCTCATAGAACTAGAAGGAAAAGATCTGGGTAAAAACTTTGGTTCAGTTATTTCCTAGCTCAGCACCTTTTGATATCTTCCCACCAGTTTCAGGTATTAATTGGAATTGGGATTTTGATTATTTGAAGAGTAGTAAGAGATAAATATAATGGACTTCTTTCTTTTTAAACTCTTCAAGTCTTTGTTTTAGAGCTCTGTCATGTTTCAGTACTAATTCATACCTATTAGTATTTATACATATTATGGTATAAATGTGATTTAGTATCACTAATATGAAAAGTATCACTGTGAAAATAAATATTTCTCTCTTCTCTTATGTTTCCTACAATTAGATTACCAGGGTAAAGGACAGTGCTAGTTTATGTTGAAAATTGACTGAATATTTTGACTGATTAAATGAACAAACTATGAATTCCTCTTTGATGGTCACTTACAGTTTTTTGCACATCTTACAGTTCTTCTTGGTTTTAAATTTCCTCTAGATGGTTTTTATCTCCTGCACTTCTGATCAAGTAATATTGCTAATCACTTTTCCAAACCATTCTCTAGGAGTGGTTCTGGGTCTGTGTCCAGAATGAGGGACAATTCATACTAAACGTGAGAAGCACCCACCCATGGACAAAGGTCCCAGATTGAATAAAAAGGGCAAAATGAAAAAGACAGCTGAGCACATGCATTTATCTTTGTGCTTTATGACTACAAATTTAATGTGATAAGTCATTTTATGAAACCACTATCATGCTCTCTCTGGCTAAAATAGATTGAATTTTTGAACCAGGAGCCAAAATAAGTCTTCCTCTTCTTAAGTTGATTCTTGTTAGGTGTTTGGCAGTAGAAACCAGAAAAATAGTGTAAAAGGCTGACAAGCTCTCCAAGGTGTCATTTATAGTCACACAAATCATGAGGTGATCACATGAATGTTCCACACCATCTTTAAAGCTTTATACAATCTTTTTGAAAATCAACTGAAACTTTAGAAACCTCAGATCTAAAACATTTTGTAGATTAATTACAGTTAATGGACACCAAGAAGATACTCTATTCACAGATGGGGACATAAACTCTTCACAGAGACCCAGAAAAACTTGTAGAAAATTGATCATATTGTAGACCAAAAAGAAAGTGTTATTAAATACAAAGAATAATTCATTGTAGCTTATTGGATCATAGAAACACAAAACTAGAACTCAAAAGCCAGAAAATATATATTCCAAAAAAATACTTAAAAATTGAATAATATACCCCTTAGTGAACAGCATATAACTGAGGAAATTTAAGAATTCTTTTAAATTAAATAAAAATGACAGCACAAGTGAACAGAATCACTAGGCTATGTATTGCTAAGATAATTCTAAAAGGAAAGTTTATGACTCATCTACAATTAAAAATTAAAAAATCTCTAATAAATAACCTAATGAATAGGTTCATGTTTCTAGAATAGCAACAAGCCAAATTCAAATGAACTAGACAGCAAATTCTGTGAAGAAAGTCATTGGAATTTTGACTAGGGTAATGTTGAGGATGAGTAGAAACAGCACAAAAATTCTGTGTTTTGGACATTATGTGGCACATACAATAGCTTGTACATAACTTGTACAAAGACAAACTAGCCACAATTCTGACATAAATGTAGGACAATCTTTTGAGATTACTGTACTTACTGAGGAGCTCTTGGCAGTTAATACATGTTGGGTTAAAAAGAATTATTTATCAAAAATAATTGTGGCTACCAATAGATTTCTCATGCTCTAATGGATGACCCCAAAATAATACATATATGATCAACACTAAATTGGCTTATTAAGTTTATTTTAGAAATGTGTATGAAGGTGGGAAGGAAAAATGTTTGAGGGATCTCAGTGGAGTTAGAGTGTTGGGAGCATAGCACAAAGGTCCTTGTGTCTACAGATTTCAAGAGAAACCAAAAGTCAAGCACATAAAATCTTCTTTCCAATGGGGAGGATGAAAAACCGGTTCTTGTATTCAGAAAGCTGAGATTTGGAAGTGATTAGCAACCTGATTATCTGTGTTATTTGTGGGGCCAGGTCATATCAAGCTCTTACAACCATTCAGATTGCAGTTGGCTAGTAATCTAAATGACACTGAGAGCCAGAAATTCCCCTAACCTTCCACAACCAGAATCATAAGTGACTACCAGTCCACATGATCTCTATGCTGTTTGTAGGACCAAGATGAGGACAGACCCTTAGGCCCTTAGTGTTATATAAGTAGTATAGGTAGCCTATCTCTAGAACACACCTTCTTGAAGGAAATAACATGTGCCCTGAGTTGAGTTCAAAGTAATTATGCATCTTTGACCATGAGGTTTGTATTAGTGGGAAAGTTTTTTCAAATTGTACTAGGCTTACATTGAGAATAAATCACCTGTTATCTGACCAAGGTTGACAAAGTCATTCTGCACTTGGTTTTTATTTTTATCTCTCTGGGGTTTACTTCTCCATAGAACACATTCAGGGACCCCACATTGGAGGGCTAAAATGGGGAAATAGATATGATCATTTTTCAGTGTATATATAAATGAAATTTTCAAATAAATAAAAACACTTGCTGAGCAAGAAATTAGAAAAAATATCATATTCATAATAACTTATAAAAAATACTCAGAATTAAACTTAGGCAGGGAGATGAAAGGCTCTATTATAAAAATTTAAAGACAGAAAAGAAGCAAAGTGAAAAAAAGGGAAGATTTGGCAGAATTAATATTTTGTAAATGACTATTATTAAGAATGACCTACAGATTTAGAACAATCTTCATCAAAATTCTAGTGATTTCTTTTCACAGAACTATAAAAAAGAAGTCCTAAAATTCATATGGAAACCCATAAAGACACTAGATTTCTAAAGTAATCTATGCAAAATGCACAATACTGGAAGTTTCACAATACCCCAGTCTCAAATTATACTATAGTTACAAAACAATAAAAACAATATCAGACACATTGACCAGTTGAATAGCATAGAATATAGAGAAATAAGACCATGTAGCTTTAGTCACATAATTTTTAACAAATGTATCTAAACACACACATTGGAGAATATGCATTTCTTCAACAAATGGTGCTATGAAAAATAAATATCTATATGTAGAAACAAAAATAGATTTATATTTTTATCCTATATGAAAATCAACTCAAATTGAATTAAAAAACTGTTATGAATTTTGTTTATGTTTTTTCCTTTATAGTTTTTTAATAAACTCTGATTTTCTTATTGTTATAGTAATAACTTTCTTGCCTTGAGTTTTTATGAAGGACAGTAGTTTGAAAACTTGGAGTGATAGGGTAGATAAAGCCTGGAGAATAGAAAAGACATCTAGATCAGATGTAAAGGAAAAAACAGAGAACCTCAGCATAGATTAATATACTTCCCAGTCTTTTGCATTTGTATCTATATCTCTGCCATCCATTCTATGTATCAGCCAATGAACTCCAACATGTTGATGAATTTTAGCAATTCCAGCTTTAATTTTCTGTCATGGAGAATATCCAATAAGATTGAGACCAACACACAAAAGTAAGCTTCAAAAATATTTTCTAGGATTTATTTTAAAAGATACTTTTTGCCATAAAAGTATAGTTACTTAAAAATGTCAATAATGTTTTTCCTTACTTATAACTCAAGATACTTGGGTTTTCTATCAAACCAAATTTTCAAAAATCACTTCAGCTTCTAAAAATGTATCATCAACTTACTGTTTTGACATGTAAAGAAGAATAATTTTGTGAACGCTAAACCTTAAGCATGGCAAGAAACAGTAAAGTAATAACAACATTTGTCTTCTGTCTGGAAGCATTGACATAGTATTACTATAGCAAAATTGGTTTGTGTTCTATGATATGTTTTACAGACAAGTCAGATTTTGTTTTTAAAATCTTTGTCTTAGTTAGAGTTTTTATAGCTATGAAAAGACATCATGAACACACAACTATTAATAAGAGAAACATTTAATTGGATTTGGCTTATAACTTAGGATGACTAGTTTACAGGCAGACAGACATGGTATTGGAGAAGGAGCCTAGAGTTTTACATCTGGATTGATAGGCATCAGGAAGAAAGAGCAACACTGTCTTGAGCATTTGCAACCTCAAAGGCCAACTCCAGAGACATTTCTTCCAAAAGGCCAACCTACTCCACAGTAGTCAGAAGTTCTTCTGTCCTGCTCAGCTGGTTCCACAGCCATTTAGTCCCAAATAATAATCACACAAAGGCTTATATTAATTACAAACTGTTTGGCCTAGGGCTGAGGCTTATGACTTGCTAACTCTTACTTTTAAACTAATGATTCTTTTTTTTTTATTAAATGCATAAGAATGTATTTAAAATTGATAGAGAATTTTAATGGACTTACTACAGAATTCTACTATAACTTAAAAAACTAAGACAAATGCATATCATATAATTCCATAAAACTTAAAAAAAATAAACAAAGCCTCTAAAAGTTACAAAGCCAATGAAATTCTGATATTAATCATAGCAATTCTTTTTTCTTTTTTTATTTATATATATATTTATTATTTGGTGTTTTTACATCATGCACCCCATCAAACTCAGATATATCTCTCAGAATCTTGCCCACTCTTATGATCTCCCCATTCAAAAAACCACCCATTCATGCCACTCACTTACTTACTGGAGCATAATTAAACTTCCTGTAGCCAGACCCTTAAAGAAAACAAGTCTTTCCTCGCCTACACAACTACCAGAGACCATCAATGCAGAAGTGAGGAATTATGTCATTTAGATATGTTCTAGCCTTGAGTTCTTGTGTACAATCACATCTCTCTCTTTTTATTATTTTTAAAGTCCAATAATGAGGGAGTACATACCCTGCTTCTCTTTCTGGGATTGTGATACCTCACTCAGGAGGATATTCTACATATCCATACATTTGGCTACAAATTTTAGAATATCATGTTTTCTTACTGCTGAGTAGTACTCCATTGTGTAGATGTACAAGTTTGTTAATCCATTCTTCAGTTGAGAGACATCTAGGTTGTTTCCAGGTTCTTGCTATTACGAATAATGCTGCTATGAACATAGTTGAGCTAATGATTTAGGGGTACAAATGTGCATCCTTAAGATATATGCCAAGTAGTGGTATTGAATGATCCTTGGGGAGATTGATTTCCAGTTTTCTGAGAGACCACCATACTGCATTCCAAAGTGGGTGAACAAGTTTACACTCCCACCAACAATGGAGGAGTGTTCCCCTTGCCCCACAACCTCTCCAGCATAGGCTGTCATGTGTGTCTTTTATCTTATCCAATCTGACAGTTATAAGGTGGTATCTCAAAGTTGTTTTGATTTGTATTTCTCTGATGGCTAAAGATGTTGAGCACTTTTTTATGTGCCTTTCAGCCATTTTTAATTCTTCTGCTGAGAATTTCCTCTTTAGTTCTGAACCCCATTTTTAATTGGGTTACTAAGGGTTTTGGGCTCTAGTTTCTTGATTCTTATCCATGTTTAGTGATGTGGTCTGGTACCTTTTCTTTAGTGCAGCATTCTCATCATGCTTCCTCTGCATCCTGATAACTTTCTTCTGCTCTTCCCCTTCCTAGAATATTCCTTGTCTGGTCACCCATCTATACTTCCTGTCTGCCTAGCTTCTTGCCAGTCAGTGTTTTATTATGCTAACATTTACAGTGACAAATATTTACAGTGTATAAAATCATAGTCCCACAGCACTCCACCAAGGCCTTGCCTCAAATCATGCCACTCCCTGTGAGTGAGGATATGAGAGCTATTTTCATTCAAAACACCACAAAAATTAAACTATTTTTGCTTGATTTTTTTATACAAAAATCAAGTCATATAAGAATATTAGAAAAAATACCCTAAAGTTTGCATAAAATTTAGTTCAAACCTTGAAATTCTCAGAATACTTTTTTTGTATTTATTATTGAGTAAATTTTATGTGTTGTATTTTATAATTTACTCATGTTTAATTGTGAATATCTTGGCAAAGTTCTCAACAAGTGTCAGGCAATGTATATTTACTCTCTTTGCAAGTTCTTATTTTAAGAATTAAAGATTATATATAATATGTGAATGACGAAAGAATTTCTATGTACCAGATTTGTGTAGTAGAGAAAAGCCAGGAAAAATCAAAATGCTCTTCAAAGTGAAACTAGTCTATAATCTACTGGAGAACAACTTCTGAACCTATTTCTTATTTGTTTTTGCCATATCCATCAGCCATATGCTAGAATCACATACTTTGAGCCATCTCTCTAACACAGACGAGTATGTCTTTGGTATATAGATTCTATTTTAATATTAATAAAAAAGACATAACAAATATATACCCATTATTTATTTTGATATTTTAATTGATAAATTGAAATCTTTGTACTCAGTTGCTTTCAAAGTAATTTCGAAGTTTAAATTCACCTTATACTTTTTAAACCTATGCAGTAGGCAATGAAAAGTTAAGGAAGCAAAAGAAGCACTAAAAATTTGTAAAGACCCTTGAGAATTTAAATCAGTGAAAGATTTAATTTCCTAGGGCTGGAAAAGCAAACAGAGCTTCATGGAAGAAGACCATGATTAATAGTAAGTACCATTATCTATTTCATAGCTATGCCAACACTATCGAAGTTTTAAAAATGAAAGTTTTGGAATCCTCCTAGATTCAAAGTTTATAGGATAATTTATGCAAGAAGGAGTTTAAGGAGGGCAAGAACGGATTAAAAAAAAACCACTTAAAAAAGAATAGTTTGGGGAAGAAAAGAAATTAAAAATCTCAGCAGAAAATTTCACCAAGCTTTGATGGAAAATTAGGTGGAGGATGTAATATGCTATTGCTTTTGGCTATTAGCGTCTGGGAACTCTCCCATTCATTTATAAAATGGAAATTAAACTTGTGGACTGATTTTTGGTTTTTAAATTGCAAAAACACGTGGTATTAAATTTGGGGCCTCACACATTAGGCAGAAACTCTATCATTGAGTCATAGTCACATTGTTTCTTTCTTTTTTTTCCCAGCATAATATTTTTATTTGTTATTTGGTGATTTTACATCATGCACCCCATCAAATTCAGTTATCAGTTCTCTCAGTTTCATACTCACTCTTGTGACCTCCCCATTTACAATAAAGCCCACTCATACAACTCATTTACTAACTGGAGCATAATTATACTCCCTGTGGCCAGACCCTTAAAGTAAACGAGTCTTTCCTCACCACACCCCTGCCAGAGGTCATCAATGCAGAAGTAAAGCACTGTGTCATTTAGCTATGTTCTAGCCTGAGCTCTTGTATATATACAATAACATCTTTTTTTTTTAAGTCCACTAATGTGTGAGTGCATCCCCTGCTTATCTTCCTGGGTTTGTGATACCTTGCTCAGGAGGATATTCTCCAAATCCATCCATTTGCCTGAAAATTTTAGGATATCATTTTTTCTTACTGCTGAGTAGTACTCCATTGTGTAGATGTACCACAGTTTGTTAATCCATTCTTTAGTTTATTGGCATCGAAGTTGTTTCCAGGTTCTCGCTATTATAAATAATGCTTCTATGAACATAGTTGAGCTAATGATTTAGGGGTGCAAATGTGCATCCTTAGGGTATATGCCTAAAAGTGGTATTTCTAGATCCTTGGGGAGACTGATTCCCAGTTTTATGAGAAACCACCATACTACATTCCAGAGTGGCTGAACCAGTTTACACTTCCATCAATAATGGAGAAGTGTTCTACTTGCTCTGCACAGGCTGTCATCTGTGTTTTTAATCTTAGTCATTCTGACAGGTGTAAGGTGCTATCTCAAGGTTTTTTTGCTTTGCATTTCTGTGATGGCCGTAGATGTTTAACACTTTTTCAAGTGCCTTTCAGCCATTTGTAATTCTTCTGCTGAGAATTCTCTTTTTAGTTCTGAATCCCATGTTTTGATTGGGTCATTCAAGGTTTTGGGCTCTACTTTCTTGAGTTCCATACATATTTTAGAGATCAGTCCTCTATCACTTGTAGGGTTGGTGAAAATCTTTTCCCATTCTTTATGCTGTCATTTTTGTGTTATTGACTGTGTCCTTGGCTTTATGGAATCTTCTCAGTTTCAGGAGATCCCACTTATTGATTGTTGTTCTTAGTGTCTGAGCCACTGGTATTATATTTAGGAAGTGGTCACCTGTGCCATTGCATTGGATAGTATTTCCCACTTTCTTTTCTATCAAGTTCAGTGTAGCTGGTTTTATGTTGAGGTCTTTGATCCACTTGGATTTGAGTTTTGTGCAGGGTGATTGGTTTGGATCTATTGGCATTTTTCTACACACTACCATCCAGTTATGCCAACACCATTTGTTAAATATACTATCTTTTTTCCATTAAATAGGGCTGGAAAGATGGCTCAGAGTTTAAGAGCACTGACTGTTCTTCTAGTGGTCCTGAGTTTAATTCCCAGCAACCACATGATGGCTCACAACCATCTGATGACTTCTGGTACTCTTTTCTGTATACTTAATACATAGTAAATAAACAAACAAACAAACAAATAAATAAACACATTTTTTAAAAACTTATATTGTTTCTTTTATACAGTTAATTAATTTTGAAACAAGACCTTGCTGAATTATCTAATCTAGCTTTAAACTCACCCATTAACCTTAACAATGAATGAACTTTGATCCCCTGTCTCAGTCTCTTAAGAAACTAGATTTATAATCCAATCATTAGACCCTGCTAAACTTTTTATTTCTTACTGTCTTAATTGCTGTGAAGAGACATCATGACCATGGCAACTATTATAAATGGTAGCATTTAAATTGGGCTTCCTCATAGTTTCAGAGGTTTAGTCCATTATCATCATGGAGGGAAGCATAGTGGCATATGGGCAGACAATGCAGGAGAAGTAGTGATGAGTTCTACATCCAGATATTCAGGGGGCAGGAAGAGAGAGTTACTGGGTCTGGGTTGAGCTTTTGAAACTTCAAAGCCCACCCTCAGTGACTCATTTCTCCCAGCAATGCCACACCTCCTAATCATTTCAAAGAGTGTCACTCCCTAATGTACAAATATATGAATCTATGGGGGCCATTCTTATTCCAACCACCACACTTACCTGTATATAGTTTTTAATTTTAAGTACCACCATAGTTTACTTTCTGTTTCTGTAACCAAAAACAACTTGAGAAGGAATAGATATACTTCACCTTACCGGTACAGCCCATCATTAAATGCCTTCAGGCCAGGAAACTGGACATTAGTATAGCATATTTTAGAATATTCTATTCTAACTGCTACTATTTATCTAGAAAAATAGCTTGCTATTGGACAAGGTGATTAAGTATATTGTCAACTATGTTAACCTCTTAGATGTTCCCATGTGTGTGTATTTAAGTATACATATTTTGAAAAGATCTATATTTATTTTCTCTATATTTTAAAAATGGATAATTTCTTTATAGCTTTTATCATGAGAAATGAACATATTCCTGATGAAATCAATTAATTATCAACCTGACTAAGCAGAAAACTAAAGCATCTAAGCTTCAAAAATTTGATCAATTTATACAAATAAAACAAGTGATTTCTATTTTGTGGAAATAAAAAAGTACATTTGAATAGCACACACATTTACAATTTCTTTCTTTTCAAATCCTACCAAAAGTAAAAGTTAATAATAAAATGGTCATAAAACTACAAAGGTAAAATTATTGAATCCAAAAAGTAGCATCTTATTGATAAATGTCAGTAACAATTAGATGACAGAAAGAACAGAGAATAATACAACTCTTATATACTTACAGGGATAGTTTCTCCAAAAGTGGTAACTGGAATACAGAAAAAACTGGGAGGTTGGTACTGCATAAAAATGAATTATCTTGCCATTGAAGATGGTTGAGAATGACTATTTAGAATTGGCTTAATTTTTTTTTCTATTGGTGCTAAGGAATAATTACGAGATAATCTACAAATAATGACAGAAAAGAAGATGTCTCCCAACAATTTATACTTACTCTATGTATTTCTTCCACACAGATACTCTTGAATTATTGTACATTTACAATGTACATCCAGAAATCAGAACTTAGAGCCAAAGGCTCATATCTTTTATGTCATTATAAACAATAAGAAGGACTTAAAGTACTTTAAAGGCTTGTCTAGGTCTTTGAAGAATTTCTTTTCATACAACAGCTATCGACTTTTCAGTTCTAGAAATGCAATAGATCTGCTCATAGCCCTCCTTTGCATAAAAGACTTTCTAGTCTATAGTGGAGAGCAGGTATTTCTATCTTGACCTTAGTGTGTGACCTTTGGCTAGTATAGATCTGGGGAATACCTGTGGCCTTTGGGCACCAGTATTCAGATTGTGGCTGGGAGGCTAGTTTAAGATTCTGGGTGAATGTAGGCAAGTCCTTTCTCTCTCTTGAGTTCCTGGATGGTGAAGAAGACTAGGTTAAATGACATGAGTAGCATGGATGGATCTACAGTCTTTCAGCAACTCTGTGACTGAGTTTTATTTTACTCTGTATAAGTAAGTTGCTACCCGACAGAATCCTTTTAATAATTATTCTCTCATTTACTCATGGTTATTTCATAAAATCTGCCATCCAACTTTGTGGCAGTCTCCTACATCTTCACAGAGAATATAGACAGAGTTTTTGAATTACTTAAATAAAAAAACCAAAGTTCTCTAAATTTATAAAAAAATCTATTTTTTATAACAGTTGATACTGTAGAGAACAAATGATAAAAAATATAGATAAGCAAAAATGAGCATATTGTCTCATAGGATTCTAAACTTCTCATAAGGTCAACAGCTAGGAATATACACTGAAGGCAGAGACTATAAGATTATACTCTTTATGTTATCAGAAAAGATGTCAACTAAATCTAATATCTGGGTTTCACCAATGAAACAGCTACATTCAGATACCAGATCCTTACCTCACCTAGAAAGACAGTATGTATTTGGCTCAAGTTTCATTCTTCTAGAATCACTGAGCATTTAAGACAGATTCTAGAATCAGCAGTAGAGCTGAATGTCACTAAATGCTAACAAGAAACAAAGGAGAAGAAACAAGGCAGAAAATATAAGCATAGTTGTCTTTACATACACAGAAAAATGTATAGTTGTATTAGATTGAACATATGAAAATGCCTTTTTGTAGAGCAAATGGCAGCAATTTTAAAAAGTCAATAATGATCAAAATACAACAAGGTTACTTTCAGAGGAAGAAAAACACAACATAGTTCTATATGAGAAAGGAATAATTAAAAAATAATATCTTCTAATTTTATCAAAATATAAGATTACAAATGGAAAGCATACAAGTCCATTGTGCAAATAAATGCTCAAAAATCTAGCAACATACACACACTATTGAAATAATTTAGAAGATGAGAACTCAGAAAAATATGCTAAGAATATTTTACAAGTGAAAGAGTTGGTCATAAAAAATGCAGAAATAATTCACAGTGGACCTTTTTCTTCAAGGTAAGTTGACTGAAATAAAGAATTTTCAGGTATACAATAAAAATATATTCCTCTTCACATGTATTTGCATTAGAAACATACTAAACTTGTTTTATTTTACTAAAGTCAAAAGTAAGAAACTTGGATATAGTGTCTTGATCCAGGTGAGAAGCAAAAAAATTCTTACAGCAATGGCAGTAGATACAAAGTTCTTCAGTTGTCCAAACAAAAGTATCCTGAATAGTGAAGTGGAAACGAAAGATCACTTAATTTGTTTTATCTTTTGCAAAATGGTATTGAGTGGCTTCTCGATAGTGACTCATAGTTAAAGGTCTACATAAGGACAAATAGATAGAGAGTTTGGGAGGTAGCTCAGTCAACAAACTGTCTCACACTCAGGCATGAAAGTCTTAATTCAGATCCCAGCATTCATATAAAAACCTGAGTGGAATTACATGTGTTTGTAAGCCAACACTGTAGGGTAAGGGGAAGTGAGGGCAGGCCAGAAACATCTTTAGAGCTGTCTGGCTAGCTAGTGTACGTGAATTAATAATCTTCAGGTGCAGTGAAAACACACGGTGTCAAAAAATAGATGAGAGTAAGGAAGATATCTAATTTTTACCACTGGCTTACACATATGCACACATATATGCTTCTATCTGCATGCACTTGTGCAGACACACATAAACACATACAAAGAACACATGGGGAAATTAAGGAACCCATTAATAAATCAAATGAGAGAGCAAAACTAGTCATTTCCACCATCCAGATCAGCAATATACAATACTGCATGCAAAGAAATACAAATGTTGATATTGTAAGGATTTCTGGCATGTAACAGCCATGTGGTAAACCCAACATGGTGCCAGCAGAACATGCTGTGTAAAGAGCCACTCTCCTAGGCATGGCTACTTAAATCCATGCCCACCTGTTTTCTTAAAAGGAAAGTCTCTTTCTCTTCTGCCTCTCTCCCTTGTACCTGCTTGGCAACTCCCCTGAATAAATTCTAGTGTGGCACTGATAGTGTTTGTGTCTGACCTCGTGTGTGAAACCAACATTTTGGTGCTGTAACTTGGTCAGGCTCTTTCCTGGACTTAAGTGCACATAGATTAGGAGAACCTACTCCAGTATTCTCTACCAGGCCACCTTCCATCTGCCCTGCTGTAGCTTGTTCAAACACCACTGCCCTCAATTAGTAAGTATTCCCTTTCCAGTCAGTGTAAATGCAAACTGTTGTCTCCAGAAAAGACTGTTGATCATCCAGCTTTCTGGTAAGACTCTAGTCACTCAGAGGACCACTACTAGCCATTATCTTCACTGGTCACAGCTGTTTCTTCTCACTGATACTCATTTCTGGCATTCCCTGCTATTGAAGCCCACAAAGGATCCTTGGATCCTGCTCCTGGACTCTGTCCCCAGGCTCTGCTCTAATACCTACCCTAGCTGCTGGCAAGTTCCTATTGGCAGTTTGCATTGGATACCAACCCTAGGTGCTGATAAGTGCCTGTGGTGGCTTAACGTTGGGTTTTTATGGTGACTCCTAAGAACCAAAGAGTTTTTAGGGGTGGCATATGTTAGTTAGGGCTTTGCCCTGATGCCTATCCTGGGTGCTGACGAGTGATAACTAATGTGGTTTTTATGCTCACCCTCATGGTGGCTAGTGTTGTTTTGGGCTTTGTCCTAATGACTATGCTAAGAGATGATGAGCATCCTTAGCAGTAGTTAGTATTGTTACCCCAGGACCACTTGAGGGCTGGGTATGACCCAGATTTAGCAGTGGAATCTTTTCCTCTCGGCCTCAATAATGGAGAATAAGCTAGCAAAAATGTCTCTTTATCTTCACCACAAGGATGCGGTCTTGAGACTCTCAAGCCACTTAGTCTTATGCTTTACTTAGACATCAGCAAGCTTATTCGTTATTGCACAAAGAAATGGCCTAAGTACCCCTTATATTACTGAAAATAGCCGCCTAATGGCTCACTAGACCCTAATATTTTACAGGAGCTAACTTTAGCATATGGGCAGATATGTTTCCCTTCTAGCTTCCTGTTTCCCTATCACTTTTCATATCTCAACTCTAAGTCCTTTCTTCTTAGCTTTCTGTTCTAGCTCATCTGGTTTTAGTTACACAACCAGATCCTTCTCTGGAACCTCTACATTTCAAATCTCAATGATGGCCTACTCTTCCAACTTCTTCCTTTCCAGGAACTCCAAACCTGGTGCCTACATTTACCCCACTGGACACTCACTTTCCTGCTCCTAAGGATCCTGATCCTGTTCCTCCTCTGTGGGGAAGTGGATGATACAGAGGAGATAGTAAAAGTTTATACTCTGTTTTCTCTGTCAGAACTTTCTCAGGTAGCAAAAAAAAAATTGGGCTGTAGAGAAAAGGCAAGTTTGGGAACAGGCAAGAACGCATCAGACAAATGTAGCACCCCCCAGGACAATTTTGTGACTTCTTTACTGGCAAGTCTGTGTAGAGCTGCTCTGAAGCCTGTCAATCTTGAAAAAAATGGAAGAGATGGTACAGGATAAATAGGAAAATTTGTCCCAGTTTTTAAAATGCCTCACAAATGCACTCTCACAATATGATAACTTAGATCCTGAGATCACTGAGGGAAAGCAACTTCTCATGTCCCAATTCTTACCCAGAGCTTCCCCAACATCAGAGATAAACTTACATCTCTTGAGAGGGGACCACTGATTCCACAGGCAGAAGTCTTAGTGTTGGCTTTTAAGGTGTATCATGGGAGAGATGAAAAAACACACCAAGAAATATACCTCATGCTGGCCAAAGCTATCCAACCAGCTTCTTTGCCTTCTCCTGTAGCAGAGACCTAGACCTCCCAGTATGTGTTTTAAGTGTAGCCAGCCTGGCCATTGGTCTCTCCCTTGTGTAACCTTGCAGAGGCTGTTCAGGCCTTGTTCTGGGTACCATCAAAAGAAACACTGGTCTAAATGACTGTCTGAAAGCCCCACATGGCAAGTGGACATTACACACAGACCACTTCCCAGCTGATCTAGGCTTGGTCCTGGGTGATTGATGCTGCCAGGGCTTCCCTAACCTAACCACACGGTCATCACTAAAAGGGAGCCTTGGATAGTATACAGTATCAGGGTGGCCCATCTCCTTCCTCATGGACACCAGAGCCACATACTTGGTCCTGCAGGAGCTTTGGGGTCTTACCTCTCTTTCTAGCTTCCATTGTCATGGTGGGAGGCAAACAATTCCATCCTCATCAGCCACCACCACTTAATTGTATTTTCAGAGATATCCCTATCAAGCACTCATTTCTGATTATGCCAACCTGCCCCATACCCTTAATGGGAAGGGATTTTTTAGCTAAAGTAAGAGCTTTCATTTGATTTTGTCATTTTGCATGAATCCAGCCTTACCAGCTGCTCCCTTGCTTCTCTTGCTGTCTATCCAGCCTGTCAACACTAGACCCCTATACCCTCTTCCAGCCTCCCAGGTGGACCTCTAAGTGTTGTGTTGCTGGACACATTTCCCTAAAATTCCCATCTCTGAGTTTTCTGTTTCAGCCTATTTCTCAGAGCTGAAGTCAAAATAGTTACCAGAAGTAAAAAAGCTCAGAAATATTTCACCTTGTCCTGGAAAGGGGAGAGGGAACTCTCCCACAGACTAACCCTCTAGCCACCACTTCTAGAGAATAGAAAAACCCAGAAGCCATCTTATCATCCAAAAACAGTTGACTGCCACTTCCTGAAGATTAGAGAAAAGAACCAGGAGCTATTTTTAGAACTGATAACAGGTAAAACAGAGACTATTTTCCCTACATCCTAGAACCAGAGGAAAGGAACCACAAGCCATTTTAACCTTGGCAACAGGCAAACAAAAAATATAAGACATTTTAACCTCTTCCTAGTCCCAGACCTAGCTGAGATCCTCAGGCTTTGTTGTGCATCCACTAGTTACTGGCATCCTCTGGAAGGAAGAAAACACAAAACCAGCTTCCTTAAGGTTTATTTAAAATATAGACAAAGCCTAACTTAAGGTTATACATGTCCCAATTTCAAACCTCCTTTCTCTCCCTCTTTTTTCTCTTCTCTTAATCTGACCTTCAGACCCCATAATAGCAGAGTACCCTCACTATATGTATCACTTCCCAAGGTTCTCTTACTAACACACATTTTTTCCCAAGCTCTAGCAAATCAAAATTCATCATCCTATGACTTAAACTCACCCAGATGGTTGGAAATGAGCCTCAAAAGCCAGCAAACCCACTGCCAGTAGATACAGCTCTCATCTTCCAAAAACACAAACTTTGCCCTTAAGACAGCTTGAAGCAGCCTTAAGAGATCCATTGACCCTGTTCCGGTCTAAACCATTTTTCCCCTGCTCTCCCTTACATAAACCTGGCTTTCTGTTTATAATAAACACAAAGGTGAGATATAAGGATGCCTGACACATAGCAGCCAAGTGGTAAACCCAACATGGTGTGGCTACTTAAATCCATGCTATCCATTCTCTTAAAAGGAGGTGACATTTGAAAGTCTCTCTCTTTTTCTTCTTCTCTCCCTTGTATCTGCTTGGCAACTTCCGTGAATAAACTCTTGTGTGTTGCTGGTAGTGTGTGTCTGATCTCACATGCAAATCCAACAGATATAACTACAGAATATTATGTTTATCTTGTTGGAGAAAAAATTATTGTAAATAAATAGATAAGAGAGTTATTAGCTAAGAAGTAAGATGTACAAAGAGAATATGTGTTGAATAATAAAACTTATCTAATCTATAATAATTATTTGCCTATAAATAAATAGTTAATAACTAAAATGACATATACTTACAGTTGAATAATTCTCAGTCATCCAAAGGAATTTGTGCTTACCCCAAATAAATCACATTGATTATGTTAAATGAACAAAAAGGCATATTTTTTAAAGCATGTACTAGGGTTGGAGAGTTTGCTCAGTTGTTAAGAGCACTTCTTGCAGAAGACCCTGGAGTAATTTCCAACACCCACATAGTGGCTCAGAACTGTTTGTAATTCCAGTTCCATGGGATCCAATGCCTTCTTCTGACCTTGACAGGCACCAGGCACACTCATGGTGCACATACCTACACGAGGAAAAGACGTACATACACACAAAATAATAAAATAATTTTTACTTATATAAATTTTTCTGTTTCACTTATATCAATTTTTATAGCAAATGCCTGTAATAATTGAAAGCAAATCAATGATTGCTTGGTGCAGGGAGTCAGTAGTCAGATTTGGGTATAATAGAAATCTCATTGACATTTTAAAAATTTATTTATTTTTAATTGGTACTAGTGTTGAATATAAACCTTTCATGTACTCAGCAAGTGTTCCTCTACTGAGCTATGTCTCCATACATTTTATATTATTTTAAAAATTCAATAGACACAGTCTTCTTCAGTTGTTCAGGCTGACTTTGAAATTGCTCAATTAGCTAGGCAAGCGTTACAATGTCTCAGCCTCCTGAGCAGTTAAACTTACATGGCTGTACCACCAAGCCCAAATCATAGTTTAAAAACTTTTTATTTGAACTTCCCAATGGTAAGTCATTGTAGGTTTGAAGTTTCCCTTCCATAAAGAAGATTCACTCCATTATGTGTGATTCTGTTGCCATGTTCCATATTTATTTATATAATTAGATATTATGAGGTAGCCTAAAAACAGAAAGCCCACAAAGGATTCTTTTTTCATATTGAAAATCATCCTGATAACAGTTGAATAAAAGAAAAAGTATATAACATTCAACATTAGTGTATTATCTTTAACAAAGCAAGTTCTGTCCAAAGCATGTAAGTAAGGAAAACATAGCACCATTAGTGTTGACTTGAATGAGGCCTCCCTTACTCTGTTTTCTTTCTCTGCATCACAAGAGTTCTGGACTATTACAACTGTGAATTAAAGTATGTAAGACAATATATCTTCACAAATAATGCACAGAGATTTATAATACTTATATGTTAGCTTGATAACTTTGCCGAAACTTTTTTTTTACTACATATTTTTCTCTGGAAAGGAAGATGTAGCAAATATATTTAAAATAACAAAAGTCTATCACATTAATGGAAAGTGATTTTATTCCACCGAGTTAATCAAATATAAGTGCAAAATCTTGCCTACCTTACAATTATTTCACACTGACTTTATGGGTTATATGGTTTCTCAATTAGTATAAATCTACACAAGTGTATTTTTATTGAAAACATTTTTTAAAAAAATGTTTCAGAATCTACATGAGAGTTCCAATTTATAGTAATGACATTTGAAACATCGTTCCTTCTATTGAGCACATACTCAAATATAGCAAGCACAAATGGATGGAGGAAATGCAATTTAAAGAAAAATTTTCATGACACTCAATACTCGATCATTTTCTACAACAATGTATTACACAGTTAGACAAAGCACAGTTTCTATAACATAAATATAAATATATTTTATTTTAATGATGATAAAAATCATCAGCAAATATAGGAAGGTAAAGTGTAAATTCTCATGCACTTAAATCACTGTATTTTCCTGGTTGGAGCTTATGGGAAGGAAAGCAAATTCAGAAAAAGGAAGTTGGAATGGGAAATGTAAAAAAAGATCATAATCTCTTCAACTGACGGATTAGAAACATCTATTATAATGCCAGTCTATATTAGCACTACAAGGACACAGACACTCCAAGCCCTTGCCACAGAGACAGAGACCAGAACAATTATGAAACAACCATTATTTATTAGCTTCAATTTAAAATAATTTTCCAATTAGAATTATGGGCATCTAACAAATTTTTCAGGCATATTGAATATTTAACTGGCTTCTGCTTTTTGTGTACTGTTGAAATAGCAAATGCTTTTTATTTTGCTAGTTCAAAGAATAGGACTAATATGTTTAAAACCACCATGACACTGGGCATTTTGCCACTAAGGTCAATAAAGTCAGAGAAAGCAAAGGACACTTAAGTTGTCTTTTTTTTTTTTTTTTTTTTTTTTTTTTTTTTTTTTTTTTTTTTTTTTTTTTTTTTTTTTTTTTTTTTTTTTTTTTTTTTTTTTTTTTTTTTTTTTTTTTAGCATTTTGGAAGCTCAATTGTTTTACAAAAATTTTACAAATGTAATATTACAGTTACCATTTGAAGAACATTCTGTTTTAAAGACATTTTGATCATGCCATTAGCATTTAATCCGAAGAGCTATTATATGGTATAAAATGTTACAGCCTGAGAAAAACTGTAGCTAACGCATGTGCCATCATCTGTCCTATGTCTTCTTAGAGCTATGTTATACAAATTCACTAAGATGGGAGAAAACTGTGTCATACTAGCAATCCCTTTCTCTTTCCATGACAAATGTCTGACATAAAACAATTGATTCATTGAAAAAAACTTTTATTTTGTTTCATGGGTTCAGAGCTGTTCTACCTTGTTAGGAAAGTTAAGGCAGCTGGAAAGAAGCATGAGACCACACTGGATCTGAGTCAGAAAGAAGACAGTAAGATGTCCTCGTACTCAGCTTGCTTTATTCTTTATCAAGCTGAAATCTTGGGATCCTATCACCCACATGTTGGGTGACTACTATATCAGTTAATTTTCTAAAACATGTTTCATGTAGACACAGAAAGGATTATATTACTATGGCGATTCCAAATTTTCTCACGTTAACAATAAAGATTAAACACTACACTTTGCAAATAATATATTACCTTTTTTTATGAATAAATATTTTTAAAATATTCAATTACTGAATAACTTGAAAACTTTTAAAGTAAGCAAGAATAGACTATGATGAAAGTGAATTTTGTCATTATGAAAAAGTAGTTTTTGCTTTTCACCAAGATGGCGCAGAAAGTGAAGAAGGAAGCTCCTGCCCCTCCCAAAGCCAAAGCCAAAGCGAAGGCCTTGAAAGCCAAGAAAGCACTGCTGAAAGGTGTCCACAGCCACAAAAAAAAAAAGATCCACACGTCACCCACCTTCCTGCGGCCCAAGACCCTTAGGCTCAGGAGGCAGCCCAAATACCCTCGAAAGAGCGCGCCCAGGAGAAACAAGCTTGACCACTATGCCATCATCAAGTTCCCCCTGACCACTGAGTCAGCCATGAAGAAGATAGAAGACAACAACACGCTTGTGTTAATTGTGGATGTCAAGGCCAACAAGCACCAGATCAAACAGGCTGTGAAGAAACTCCATGACATAGATGTGGCCAAAGTCAACACCTTCATAAGGCCTGACGGAGAAAAGAATGCATATGTTCTATTGGCTCCTGATTATAATGCTCTGGAAGTCGCCAACAAAATTGGGATCATCTAAACTCAGTCCAGCTGGCTAATTCTAAATATACTTTTTTCCACCATAAAAAAAAGAAAAAGTAGTTTTTGTTTACTAATATTGAATGTTTTATAAGAGTATTCTGAATAAAAATAATCTAATTATATTTCATGAATAACAATGCAAAGATTGAAGAATCTTTGGGTGAAATGATTTTAAGATTTTTATTAATTCTTTCAATTTGCTGATGACAGATTTTTCTTTTTTTATTATGAATAAAGTCACATTTTATATCCCTGTATATCCTTGTTCAAGCTCCCTTCCCCCTCACACCCCTTCCAGTCACTCTCTCTTTTCTACATCTCCTCATCTCCTCCCCAGCAAGGGCAGGAGGTCCCAAGGTCCCAATATGGCTTAGTTCAGCATCCAATCATGCCAGATCCAGTTTCCTCACCCCAACATCAAGAGTGAGTTAGGTGTTCTTCTGGAGGGAGTGGGATTCAAGGTGCCAGTCTAAAGTGATTCAGATACCAAGCTGTTCAGTGGTTGTGGTTTGCAGCTTGGACATGCTTTGCTGTTTGCTTTTTTGTTTAGAGTCCACTAATGAGTGAATACATTCCATGCTTATCTTTCTGGGTTTGTGATACCTTGCTCAAGAGGATATTCTCCAAATCTATCCACTTGCTTGAAATTTTAGGATATCGTTTTTTTCTTATTGCTGAGTAGTACTCCATTGTGTAGATGTACCACAGTTTTTTAATCCATTCTTCAGTTGAGGATCACCTAGGTTGTTTTCAGGTTCGTGCTATTACAAATAATGCTGCTATGAACATAGCTGAGCTAATGCCTTTGGAGTGGGAATGTGTGTCTTTAGGGTATACACACAGAAGTAGTATTGCTGGATCCTTGGGGAGACTGATTCCCAGTTTTCTGAGAAACCACAATACTGCATACCAGAGTGGTTGAACAAGCTTACACTCCCACCAACAGTGGAGGAGTGTTCCCCTTGCTCTACAACCTCTCTAGCATAGGCTGTCATCTATGTCTTATATGTTAGCCAGTCTGACAGGTGTCAGATGATATCTCAAAGTTGTTTTGATTTACATTTCTCTGATGGTTAAAGAAGTTGAGCACTTTTCCAAGTGCCTTTCAGCCATTTGTAACTAGACAAAGATATCTTCTCTTCCCTTATTTATTTAATATAATTATTAAAGTTTTAGCTAAGACAATAAGAGAACAAAAAGAGATTAGGATTAATTCTGCTGAGAATTCACTTTTTAGTTCTGAACCCCATTTTTTGATTGTGTTGTTCAAATTTTGGGCTCTAGTTTCTTGAGTTCTCTCTATATTTTAGAGATCAGTCCTCTATCATTTGTGGGGTTGACGAAAATCTTTTCCCATTCTGTAGGCTGCCATTTTGTCCTATTAACTGTGTCCTTGGCTTTACAGAAACTTCTCAGCTTCAGGAGATCCCACTTATTGATTGTTGTTCTTAGTGTCTGTGCCACTGGTGTTATATTAAAGAAGTGGTCACCTGTGCCAATTCGTTGGCGGGTATTTCCCAGTTTCTTTTCTATCAAGTTCAGGTGGCTGGGTATATATTGAGGTCTTTAATCCACTTGGATTTGAGTTTTGTGCAAAGTGACAGGCTTGGATCTATTTGCATTTTTTACATACTACCATCCAGCTAGGCCAACACGAGTTGTTAAATATACTATATTTTTTCCATTGAATATTTTTCCCTCTTTGTCAAAGATCAGGTGTTCATAGGTTTTTGGGTTAATGCCCGGATCCTCAATTCTATTCCATTGATCCACAAGTCTGTTTTTATGCCAGTACCAGGCTTTTATTACTGTAGCTCTATAGTATAACTTAAAGTCAGGGATGGTGATGCCTCCTGAGGTTCTTTTGTTGAACAAAATTGTTGGCAATCCTGGCTTTACTGTTATTCCAAATATTCCAAATGAAGTTTAATATTGTTTTTTCAAGGTCTGTAAAATATTGTGTTCGGGTTTTGATGGGCAGTGCATTGAATCTGTAGATAGCTTTTGAATTTCCATTTTCCCTATTTTGATTCTACCTATCTAGGAACATGGTAGATCTTTTCATTTTCAGATATCTTCTTCAATTTCTTTCTTCAGTGATTTAAAATTTTTGTCAAATAGATCTGTTAATTCTTTAGTTATACCTACTCTAATATATCTAATGCTATTTGCAGCAATTATAAAGGGTGATGTTTCCCTTATTTCTTTTTCAGCCCTTCTATCTTTATTATATAGGAGGGCTACTGATTTCTTTGAGTTAATCTTGTATCCTGCTACATTGCTGAAGGTGTTTATCAGCTGTATAAGTTTCTGGTAGAAATTTGTGGGTCACTTATGCATACAATCATGTCATCTGCAAATAGAGAGAGTTTCACTTCTACTTTTCAAATTTGTATCCCCTTAATCTCCTTTTGTTCTCTTATTGCCTTAGCTAAAACTTTGATAATTATGTTAAATAAATAAGGGGAGAGAAGACATCTTTGTCTATTTCCTGATTTTAGTGGAAATGCTTTGAGTTTTTCTCCATTACATTTGATTTTGGCTGTCAGCCTCTTGTAAATCACCTTTATTATACTGAGATATTTTAACTGTATTCCTGATCTCTCTAGGGCTTTTATCATAAAGGAGTGTGCGATTTTGTCAAAGTTTTTTTCCGAGTCTAAGGATAAAATGTGTTTTTATTCCTTCAGTTGGTTTATATGATGCATGTTATATGTACATTTGCACTGGTGTCTGCCCATGGCTTCAGGGGTTCACGACTAGGCAGCTCCTAGTCAGTTGTGGCAAGAGGGTTTGTGTGTCTCCTATCTCCTCTGAGCAAGGGGTCTGTTGGATCTCTGACTTCACTCTGGGCAGGGGTCTGAATTTCAAAGCCTCAGTCCTTCTCTGATATGCAGTTCACCCTGGAGTCGGGACCCAGCATGCAAGGTCCCCTCTTTTAGGAGTGGCTGGAGGAGCCCCTCACAGCCAAAACCCTATCTTTTGTCTGCTAGGGAGAGTCTGAGATCAGACTCTAGGGATTGACCCCCATCCTGGAGAGGGACTCTTTGGATAGGTGTTCCAGATGCCGGAATCTGCTCACTTCTGGGTGATGACAGATTTTAATGCTGTTGAGACTATTATTACTGAATAGAGAGAAACAAAAGTCAAACAGCAGATATATTGAATACACATATTAGATATTTCTTTTTATTTAAGGCACAATTAGGATTTTGATGTAGCTTCAAATACTATATCATAAATGCCAATGAATAAACCATCATCATTTCTTTTACCTCCAAGGAATTATAAATCTCAGGAATGCTAATCATTCAACAGTGTTAGTTTGAAGTAAGAAAAACATCAGTTTCTACTCTAGATGTGCTTCTTATGCAGAATTTTGAAAGTTTCTGTAATACTGGAAAGAAATCATTCCACCTTGACTGTGAATCAAAGAAAACTTTTAGTAAAATAGCTGTATATTGGGAGAAGCCTCAGGGGGAAAAAACGTTTCTATGTAGTATAAGAGACAAGTATTTTGTTCAATTACGTTTTGTTGTTGCTGTTTTCACCCAAAAAGGTCTTCATCTGGTTGCAAAAGATTTTTAAAAGCCTCTTCTTATGTAATACTAAGACCAACCTTGATGTAGTTTTTGTGGCTTTGAATTATAATGTATGTCACCAGTAATGTAAGTTGTTATAATTTACTTCTGACATTAAGATGTTGCCTTAGGGAATGTTGTTGTAAATGAAACTATGTGCTTCCTTGACTTCTAAATGCCCTTCATGTTTCAGCAAAACAAAGCAATCAAAACTAAAGACCAAAACCACTGTAAAGCAAACCAAGGCTACAAATGTTTCCTAAGCATGCCTGTAATATTTTAGTTCTTCAGGCAGAGACTATTATTCTTTGAGAGCTGTATGTAATAGTTTAAGCTTAGCAAACTGGCTACTGAAAATGTCATCAAGGATATTGTCTGTCAGGTTCTGTAGGATAGAAAGAAAAAGACATTGGTAGTTCTTTGAGGTCTGAGGAGCTCCCCCAGGTAAATTTTGCAAAGATTATGTCCAGAATAAAGTGCTCCTTTTTTGCATTAGTTTTGATGTCAGATCTTTTTAAATATAGATTCCTGTTAGAACCAGAAATGAAAAGCCTCACTGCATCTTCTCTACTGATATGTGACCAATAAGTTAGAGGTGGATTATTTCTGAAGCGTTTGTGGTTGCCAATAAAATAATTAATACAAAATTCTTAAGAAGGCATGTACCTGGGGACAGTCTAAAAATAATTTTAATATTAGTGATAATGTTAATAAATTAAGTGTATATAGGACACAATTTACTCATGGCATAAAAGGATTGCCAGATAATTATTGCAACGATTATCCAGTTAACAATGAGCAAAATTGTGACAAAATTATTTCTATTTTTCTTCCTTCTATGACATACCCAAGGAGGATTTTAACATTAGTAAATAGAATAATTAAATATGATTATTGGTATTCTACATTCCAAGAGATATGGAGAGAAATATATATTTACAACCATGTATATACTTTTCATATATTATAAAATAACATTAGAGGATGAGTTCTTTTTATAAAGCAAAATATTCCCCAGTGGTTTTTCTTTGTATTCTTTACATACATTATATCCTGACTGCAGTTTTCCCTACCACCATTCTTTCCAGTGCCCCTTCCAACTCCACTATCCCCCAGATCCATTCATCTTCCCCCCAAAAGAGTAGGCCTCTCAGAGATATCAACCAAATATGGCAAAACAAATTATAATAAAGGTATGAAAAAACCCTTATATCAAGGCTGGACAAAGCAACCCAATAGGAGGAAAAGGGTCCTAAGCACAAGTGAAAACACCAGAGATACTCCCCACTCCCACTATTAGGAGTACCAGAAGAGCACCAAGCTATATAACCATAACATATAGGCAGAGGACTTAGCTCAGACCTACACATGATTCATAATTGAAGCTTCAGTCTCAGTGAGCCACTATGAGCTCTGGTTAGTTGATTCTGTGGGCCATGTTCATGCAATCTATAGCTTTGTTTATTAACTTACATATTTTATAGAATCTGACAAATGTGTATCAGGGGCTATAGATATATCACTGAATGCAATTTGTACAATTTCTAGACTCTAAAAGCTAAGAATCTGCTTATCCTAAGTGACAATATATGTGTAAAATGACCCCACAAATCTACCCATTGCCATCTGCAAAACAACAAGCCTATCCCAGATTCACAGCTCACAATTTTTTTTTTTTGTCATGAGATATTTTTTTTTCTGGTAAAATTCTTCCTCTTTTCCCACTCTCCACACACATAGTCCTAGGTCCAGATCAAAAACCTTTGGACTAGCTTTGTTTGGGAGTCACCTTCTTTTTTAATTACTATTTTATTTTGGGAATGTATAATATAATTATATTATTTCCTAGTTACCTTTCCTTAGTAAAATCTTTCCCTTGTACTGTTCTTTCATCTCTTTTACACTCATGCTTCTTTTTTATTAATTGCTAAATTTATATAGATATAGGAATATATATGTATATACATATATACATGTATATATACACACATATGTATGTTATATATGCTTCTATATGTGTGTGTGTACATATTCAGTCTATATAACACTTGTTGTATGGTGGCTTTTAGGTTGAGCATTCAATAATGAACATCTAATGATATTTTCTCCTAAAAGAACTACCTAGATAGAAGCTAGATAAAACACAGAATTTAGAAGAAAAATTATGCACTTTATGAGACTATTCAAAACATTTAAAAAAGAAGGGGATGAACATGATCATCTTTCCTAGCTGCAAAAAAGACCTTTGGCAAATATCCCACACCTCTTTATAGTAAAAGTATTCAGAGACTAGGAATACAAGAAACATATCTAAACATAATAAAGGGAGTTTACAGAAAGCCTATAACCAACATCAACTTAAAAAGAAAGAAACTCAAACAATTCCCCTAAAATCAGGAACAAGACAAGGTGTTCTGATTTCTCCATATCTATTCAGTAAAACATATGAAGTCTTATCTAGAGCCATAAAACAAGTGAAGGAGAGCAAGGAGATACAAATTATAAAGAAAGAAACCAAGGTATCTTTAATGTCAGATTGTTGGATCTCACTCAGCACCTGTGGCTTCTCATCTTCCCCTCACCATAAGCCTCTCCCTTCCAAAGGCTGAGCATCTGCTTCCCCTTCCCCAGATTCTAATCCCCATGTAACTCAGCCATATTGGTAATGCTGGTCTCTTGGCCCAGGGCTGCTTCTCTTGGTCAAGCAGCTCTCCCTCTACTTCTCTCTTCTCATAGTCTGGTTTAGTCAGCTGGCCATGATCAGCCTAGACACTTGCTTTGCCTGCTTTCTCCTTTATATCTACAAAAAAAACCACTCCAAACTTTAAGAGTAGTCAAGTTCCCCTCTTTTTATTTCATTTTTAATTCACAGATGACATAATAACACATGTAAGTGACCTAAAAGTATCTACTAGGGAACTCCAATAGGTGACAAACACTTTCAGCAAAGTAGTTGGGCACAAGATTAATTCAAAAGAAATCAAATCATTAGTACTTCTATGTACAAATGACAAAAGAATTGAGAAAGAAATCAGGGAAATAACACCTGTAACAATAGCCTTGAATGTAAAATTTCTTGGGGTAACTCTACTCAAGTAATTGAGAAACTTATATGATAAAAATTCAAGTCTTTAAAGAAATAGACTGAGGAAGAGATTAGAAAATCGAAAGATAATACATGTTCATAGATTGGTAGAACCAGTATAGTAAAAATGACGACCATTATACCAAAAGAATCTAAAGATTTAATGCAGTCTCCATTAAAATTTTAATACTATTCTTCAGGGATCTTTTAAGAACAATTTTCAGCTGTATGTAAACATCCAAGAACCCAGAAAAGTAAACCAAATAATCCAATTTTAAAATGGGGTACATATTTAAACAGAGAATTATCAATAGAAGAATATCAAATGCATTAGAAATGGTTAAAGAAAAGTTTAACATTCTTAGCTATCAGGGAAATGCAAGCTAAAATGACTCTGAGATTCTATCTTATGTCTGTTAGAATGGCTAAGATCAAAATCCCAAGTGATAGCTCACTTGTTAAAGATGTTGAATAAGGAAAAATTTTTTCCATTGTTGGTAGGAATAAACACTTGTACAGCTTCCGTAGAAATCAGTATGACAGTTTCTTATAAAGTTGGGAATCAGTCATTCTCAAAATTTAGCTATATCAGTTTTCTTGAGCATATACCCAAATGGCACTTCATCCTACCACGAGGATACTTGCTCAACCATGTTCACTGTTGTTCTGTTCACAACAGAAAGAATTTGGAAACAACCTGAATTTCCCTTAGTAGAGAAATGGATAAGGAGAATCTGGTAGGTACATTTATACAGTGGAGTATAATATACTTATACAGTATACTTAGCTGTCAAAAATGAAATCATAAAATTTACACTCAAATTGATGGAATGAGAATAAATAATCTTTTGTGAGGTAACCCTGACCCAGAAAGGTAACTATGGTATGTGTTCACTTTTGTGTGGATATTAGCCTTTAAATAAATGATAACCAAATTATACTCTATAGACCCAGAGATGGTAGATATATAGGAATGAACTGGTGCAGGGGTGGGAACACATGAATCTCCTTAGGAGAAAAAAATAAAATAAATTTTATAGGTGGACTGAGGACAAGGGGAACAGGGACTGATGGATCAAGTGGAAAGGGAGAGAGGAGATATGGTTGAAGGAGGGAATAAGGAGAGAGACATAAAATTAAGGATTTTTGAGGAGTATTATCAAAACCTATTATGCTAGAAACTTCCTAAAATATATAAAGGTAATTCCAGTGGGATCTCCTGAGAAAGAGTCCCAACTAGCCATCTCTTGCTGCCAAATGTTTCTTCAAGTACTTGGTTTTATCCAATTGAGGTTTTGGCCAAAGAGGTCCTATGGAGAACTTCAAATAATATAGGATGTTGACAAGACAATAGATTGCTCTCCGTAAACTGACAGCAAAGCCCCATTTCTGAAAACAACACCCACACAACTCATTAAACATGGAGAAGCTGAGCAGGAGCCTACATAAAACCTCAACCCCCATGTTCTAGTGTCTTTGTATGGGAAAGTATTCCGCAGGCTACCAAAAGAGAAACACAGACACCAACCAACCATGAAACCCTTGATCTACCACCTTTCCTGTCATCAAAATATGCTATGGCAATGGTGTCACAAACATTGTGGGAGTAACAACAATGTCTAATTTGATTTAGGTCCACTCCACAAGTTGTAACACATACCAGTCATTGCTTTGGTGACAAAGAAACAGATACTAGAAATCCCAGAAACATATGGTAAGACTAAATGTAATTGGTCTAAGAAGTGATTAAATTGCTCTTGATGATATTGTGCTATATTCATAGATCAGTGCCTTCTTAAGTCATTATCAGAGAAACTTCCTCCTGTAGTAGATGGAAACAAATACAGAGACCCACAGCCAGATTAGACATTGACATTGGAACACACAGTTCTAAATGAGATGTCTCCATCAAATCCCTCCCTTCAGAGCTCAGGGAACCTTGCTGAAGAGTGTAAGAGACAAAAAAATATGAAGCACACCAGGATATCAAAGTCTTCACAATAAACAGAGCAAAGCTCATGTGAAATCATAAAGATAGAAGTGGCAAGCATAGGGCCAACAGGGTCTACACCAGTTCTTCTGATTATAATATATCTTTTTGTTTAGTATTTTAATCGAACTCCTAAGTGTAAGAATGACTGTGTCAGATTCTTTTGACATCTATTGGGGCTATATTCCTTCTGTCAGTTTACATTGTCCAACTCTTTTGTAATTGTTAAAAATCTTATTATATTTTATTTTGTTCTGTTTGGTTGTTACCCCTTAAAAGAATGTTTTCTTTAATGAGACACAGAAAAACAGTGGATCCTGATGGAAAGGGAGGTAAGAAAAATCTGGGAGGAGTAGAAGTAGGGGAAACTGTGGTCCAGATGTATTGTAGATCCAAGCCTATTACTTACACAAAACTCAAATCCAAGTGGACCAAAGACATCAACATAAAACCAGCTATGCTGAACTTGATAGAAAAGAAACTTGGAAATACCCTCCAATGCATTGGCACAGGTGACCACTTCCTAAATATAACAGCAGTAGCACAGACACTAAGAACAAGAATCAATAAGTAGGATCTCCTGAAAATGAGAAGTTTCTGTAAGGCTAAGGACACAGTCATTAAAACAAAACAATAGCTTACAGAATGGAAAAAAATTTTCACCAATCCTACAAGTGACAGAGGCTTATCTCTAAAATATATAGAGAACTCAAGAAACTAGAGCCCAAAACCCTGAACAACCCAATCAAAATGGAGTACAGAACTAAAAAGGGAATTCTTAGCAGAAGAATTAAAAATGGTTGAGAGGCACATGAAAAAGTGCTCAACTTCTTTAGCCATCAGAGAAATGCAAATCAAAACAACTTTGAGATATCACCGTACACCTATTAGAATGGCTAAGATCAAAAGCACAGATGATAACCTATGCTGGAGAGGATAACCTATGCAAGAGGAGCACTTTTCTACTGTTAGTGGGTGTGTAAACTTGTTCAGCCATTCTGGAATGCATTATGAAGGTTTCTCGGAAAACTGGGAATCAATCTCCCCAAGGTTCCATCAATACCACTATTGGGCATATACAATAAAGATGCACATTCACACGCCAAAAGCATTAGCTCAACTACATTCATAGCTACATTTTTCATAATAGCAAGAACCTGGAAACAGCCCAGATGCCCTCAACTGAGGAATGGATTAACAAACTGTGATACATCTACACAATGGAGTACTACTCAGCAGTAAGAAAAAATGCTATACTAAAATTGCTGGAAAATGGATGGATTTGGAGAATATCCTCTTGAGGGAGGACTTACAAACCCAGAATGATCAACAGAGGATGTACTCACTCATTAGTGGACTTTAAGCAAAAACATTTCTTTTTTCATTGAAAGATGATGGGTGAATAAAGTGATTTAAAACACATATGCAAACAAAACAAAACAAAACTTCTGATTTGTCTGTAGAAGAGTTGCGTAGCAGAAATTTGTGGTGGCCATAGTGCATCCATGGACATTAGCTGTGTCCTACTGTGCTTTTTTATTTATTTATTTATTTATTTATTTATTTAATCTGTCTCTGAGACATTAGCTGTGTCCTACTGTGCTTATTTATTTATTTATTTATTTATTTATTTATTTATTTATTTTATCTGTAGCTGAGCCTAACCTGGCTTGTGAAGCTTATTTTTTAAGTTTCATGCATTTTAGAGAAAAGAGAAGTTTCATTACTGTATGGATTTTTTTTAAAATCTATTCTGGATATTTTACTTTTTAATATAAAGTTTGATATTGATTTTCAAAAAAGGATAAAACAAAACAAAAAAAGAAAGAAAGGAACTTTATAATCCCAGAGCTCACCACTATTTAGCTAGCAAGCTTCCTCCAGGGGATCTCCCATCTGACTCTGGAATGCAGGGATCATAGGCAGCAGATATGCCTGCCTAACTTGTATTTGAATTCTGGAAATCTTAACTCAGTCCTTTTATCCACTGAGCCATCTCTTTAGCCATGTATCATCCCTTTCTTTAAAGGTTAAATCACTTAACAAAGTTGGAATGAACTTTATATATAAATGGTCATAGTTTACTTCTTTTAGAAAATAAATTCAAGCTATTTTTTACAAGATCTCAGTTTTAATATAACTATATGCATGATCATATTTACTTTTTCATTTTTGTTATTGTTGTCCATTTTATTTTTTATTTTTATCTTTCAAAACAAATTCTTTGTGTAATATCAAAAATATATTTTAATAAAAGGAGAAAAAGAAAAATATAAATATATATATTTGCATTTTATTCCTTTTTCTCATTTTCATTTAAAGAAAAAAAGGCTCCAAGCAAGTGGAGACTGATCCAAGCATTATTGGGTCAGTGGGACCATAGGACTGTCTGCTCCCTGCCCAGGGAGGGGATGGGGAGTTGCAGAGAAGAAAAATGACCAGATGTGGTGGGAGGGGGAAGAGACCTTGAATAAGGATATACAGGGAGGGAAAAAAAAATTCAGAGGGAAAGCTGAACACAAAGAAAATATATGTGTAGCAATCTTATTTGTATTTCCACCCTTGATAAGCCATGCTTATGATTCTTATCCTCTGTATAGTTATTGTTAACTCTTCCGCATTTTAAATTCTTTTTACTGTTTTTTTTTGATAAATACAAAATAAAGAAGGAAAAAAAAAAAAAAAAA
>PVIH01008955.1:0-86378 GCA_004025045.1 Sigmodon hispidus | reverse complement strand
TGTGTGTGTCTGTGTGTGTGTGTCTGTGTGTTGCATGAAGAAGAGAGGGAGTGGAAGGGAGAAGAAGAACTTAGAGAAATGACTTTATAGGGAGGTACAGGAGTGGGTGCTTCGGGGTGCCTGCCTCCCTTGTGTCTGACATAAACAAATGAGTAGCAGAGAATGGTGGTGAAGGAGAACAAAGGGAGGAAGGGGCTGAGCAGGGGGACTCTTGAGAACCACAGGGGACACACAGACAGCATGGGTCCCTTTTCTACCTATTCTTTGAACATCTTGCTACAAGCATTTCACATCCAGCCTGAACTCTTCAACAATGCTTCGGGGAGGATGTTATTATCCCTGTGTGACAGGATAATATTTGGAATTATTCATTGATTTTCTGTTTTGCACTAGGTAGTTGGTTCTCTTTTTTTTTCACTTACTAACCACTCCCAATTCAAGCAGCTAGACCAGTCAATACTCATCACATTAGGGGGCAGATGAAACTGCAGAAAGGAGAGGAAGGAATAGAAGGGAGGTTCTGGCATTCTATTCCAAAAATTTGATGTTCTTATAAAACTCAGAAGGATCTTGGACAGAGGTTAAATGTTTCTGTGAAATTTAAGAGCATGGGTTTCCCTGGAGACTAGAAAATTTACTTCTGGTTAGGAAGAAGGAAGACACAGACAGAAATGACACAATGGATGCTGCTGGACCCCAGAGAGGACATCGTATGCCTATTGATGAGCAGAGCCCAGGGAGGCACAAGGCTTCCAGAAAGAAATGGACGATGAGTCAAGACAATGGTACCCCAGCAACAGGAAAAAAATGTCATGCCTCAGTGTCATCTGAAAACAACAAAATCATTGCAGGAGCTTTATGAAAGAGCAGAAAGAAGTCCAGGGAACCTGACTGAGCCACGTAGCCAGGATATCTTAGACGTATCTAAATTTAGCAGGCGGCCAAGACAGGTCCAAGGGCATTGTGCTAGATTTGGGTGGACACTGGTAGAAGGGGGATGATTTGCTCTCCAGTTCTAAGACACTGAAAGACACCGCAGAGGCAGAAAGGCTCACTCATTTGGCTGCAAGCCTTCAAAATAAAGCAGCCTTATCGTACATAGAAAGGCCAATTGTCAGAAATTTTCAAAAGTTATATATTTGTTCAAATTAATTATAAACTGTCAGTGAGGGCTTAAAAGATAGCTCAGTTGGTAACATGCTCCCCCAGAACTCCTAGTGGAGGAGCACTTTCTATCCACAGAGGAGCCTACAAAGCTGCGATGGACAGCCAAATCCATGGTCACACAGATGATTCTGGTGAAACTCAGTGGATCACATAACAAAACAAAAAGATAGGAATGTGCAAAGAACTTGTAGATAAGGGGGGGGGATAGAAATGGAGAGTATTGGGGGGGGTTGTAAGAGTAACCAGGATACATTATATATCTATATAAAATTGTCAAAAAAAATAACTAAGGAGCTGGAGGGCAACTTGGAGGTTAAGAGCACTGTTGCTCTTGGAGAAGACCAGGGTTCTGTTTCCAGCTGGCCTTCATGCGGGCCCACAACCATCTATAACTCCAGCTCCCAGGAATTCAATGTTCTCTTCTGCCCTCTTTAGGTGCCTGGCATGTACAGGTATATATATACATATATACACATACATATACATGCAAGCAAGCACTCAAAGGCATTATATAAAACTAATAATTTTTCTTAATTATAATTTTAAAATCTGAGGGAGGGAGAGCTGGGTGACCAAATAGGCATCTCAGTAGTACAGAGGATTCCTGGGACTCCAGCCTAGCATACTTCATGAATTTCAGACCAAGGAGAGGCTCTGGTTCAAAAGACAAATGAACGATTTCTGAAGAACACCACCAGGAGGGTTTCCTCTCCGCACCGTACACACACACCAAAAAAACGTTATGAACTGAGAACTATGCTTACTGTTTACATCTTATAAATGTGAAAACTGAGGTTTGAAGTGTTATTGAGTCTAAACCATGAAGCTAGGGACAGTGAGCAGAGTCAGGACAGGGTCTACCTTGCCTGTTGGCTCCCTCCACTCCACTAAGACTCTCTGTCTAGAGACAGAAGTTTCTAGCTGTCTGCCACCTGTGGCTGAGTTTCCTTACAGATCAGCCTCATGAACTGGGAACTGGGAATACCAGCAGCCAAAAGGATACTTTGAGACCCCCAGAGCTGAGAAACCATCCAATTAGAAACTTTCTTTAACAGTCAGTTACTTGGATGTGATGCTGTCGGGATCACTAAACCAATGAATATAGTGAAAACCACAATTTGCATTCTGAGAGCCCAAAGCTTTGCCACCCGGAGTCACACTGAGATTTTTATGCCGCCATTAAAGTAAAGCATCAGCAGTTCCTCCGGGAAAGGGAAACACAAGAGTTCAAAGGACACATTAGCAAGTTTCTCAATTAAATGCCAAGCAGTAACACAAGTGTGTTTTAGCACCCTCTTACTTAGTCATTTAATTTTTCTTGAAAAGGAAAGCAACCCTCAGGGTGTCCAATCTAATGCATGTCTAAAGCAGACAAAGCCAAAGCCTTCTCAGAAAGGCTACCAAGCAATATATCTGATTATGTCTGTTTCTGAACAGGAAAATTGATCAATTAAGGGAAAAAGGTTTGCAGAGAAGAAAATAACAGAAAAGAAAGAAAGAAATAGCTAGGGGCCATGCTCCAGCTGAGAGCTAATGAGCATTCCACACAAGAAGTTGGATTCCAAATCAAAGGCCATAAGAATTGTGATCACTGCAGCCAAGCCAGAGTGAATGAGCATGTTGGGAAAAGATGGACAGAGACTGGAGTTTGAATTAACTTAGGTATTTATGAAACTGAATTGTGGGCATATATTGGTCCCTGAGCTCCACTGTCATCTAAGGAGCTTCTTTTAAAAATTAGCATTAGAGGTCAGGAGGTACATGTCTCATCTGGGCTTTATGGACCACAGATAACAGAATCAGATGCTTTCACAACCAGGAGGCCTTGCATGCTGTAGGTACACACTCTGGACTTGTGGTTGGATGATTAATGGGCACCTCCTGAAGAAAACAGGGGAAGACATACTCATTCAAAATGTATCAGAAGTGCCTGCTCCAAAAATAAGGATGGTATCTACTTTAATCTAACCAGAGAAAGCCATGGCATAGTACCCAAGTGTAAAATTGGGGGTTCCCTGTCCATCTCTATCACTGCCAGACATAGACATCTACTGTATACTGAACACATTCTATGCACTTGAATGAACAAAGACCACATAGATCTGCAGTCACTGGGACTGGAAATATCCTCTCTCGGTTACAGATTAATCTAAACACTCAGCACTAATAAATAGGTGGAGACCACTCTACACATAGGAAGGACCAAGACAATAAATATCAGTTGGGAAAGACAAGATAATGAAATGCTGTGCTGGGTCTGTGTCTGTCTCTCCTGGGAGACCTTGGGAAGAAGATACAATCTGGTGTGACAGTTTGATTGTGTCCCTGTACAGGAAAAGACAGGTCTGAGGAGGAGGAAAATGTATATAATAGCCCAAGACTTCCTTCATGGCTCTCTTGAGTGTGTCATTGATAGGACATCATAGGACACCCACATTGGCATTAGCCTATATTCTACCAGCTGTCCCTGTAAGGAATCACTAAGATTAGGATTCATCTAAAAACACTTTAGCCAAGGCCTCAAGACAGTCAAATAATTAATTTTGGCTTTCTTCATGAGTAATTCATACTCTGGGAAATAATTTATTTTTAAAATTTGTCCTATATAAGGACAAGTAAGTATGATTAACTTTTAGGAAACTAACCCTTCTAATACTTCTGCCTTTCAAAATCAAAACAAGCAGAGTTGGTACCTGTCTTGAAACACTGCCTTTGCCTGTTTTAAAAATTTTGTATGTAGTTAGCCCCAGAGTGCAGTGGGTGCTGTCCTGAGCCAAGCTACTCATAGTTCCTATCCTTTTAGAGCTCATGTAGACAGATTTCTAGTTTTGAAAAATGTCAAATTATATTTCTGACATCTGCAGCAAGTGACCCATAAATTTTCCTAACATTTCTAATGAAAATTAGCACCAATAATGGCCCAGCATTAGCAGCCGAATAGATAAGCGCTATTCTCCCTTTCAAAGGATTTTGTGGGAACGACCTCCCAAGAATCAAGACAGAATTCCTATGTGTCCCATAGAGGCCTGCCCCAACCCGCCACCTCTGCCTCCCACCTCCCACTGTCTGCAATTCCACAGTTTGCGACACCATATGGCAAAGGTTGAGGTCAGACACATAAAAACCTTTCAGTTCACTGAAGAATGGTTAACAAACATGTGAATGTAAATTCTAACACATTGTAAAACTGTGGCAAACCAGGCAGAAAAGGGACTTTAGTGAAGGCAGGAAATCTGCTTTTCAGCTCCACCCAGCCCTTCCAGTTCACTACAGATATTGTGGAAAGAAAACAGAGCTTTGTACCCTCTCTTGGCAATCTGCACTCTGCTCTTCTGCCAGATTTCTTATGGCTTTTCCATGATGATTTAGGAAGTTTAGCATCTGCAAGTTGGGAAAGACTTCAACCCAGTGTGCTCTTTCTACATCTTGCATCCATTCACTCACATGTGCATAAGCATACACACATATGCACACAAAGAGAGAGAGACAGAGAGAGAGAGAGACAGAGAGAAGGAGAGGGAGAGGGAGAGGGAGAGAGAGACAGAGAGAGACAGAGAGAGAGAGAGAGAGAGAGAGAGAGAGAGAGAGAGAGAGAGAGAGACTCCCATCCACAGGACCAGCCTCTGCAAATTTTGCCCAAGTCTCACTTCATAACTCCATACCCATGTCACATTATCCTCTGGGATTACTGAGTCAATCTAGCAGTAAGAGAAACGCATCTGAGCTCAGTGACTTACACTAGAATTGGAACTATGGCAATTTGTAAACAGTGCTGTTGGTACTGCTACCCTAACACCAGAAAAGAAAGTCTATAACCCTGCTGAGGAGTCTGAATGAGAAGGCAACCTTCTCTCCAAGCCATTGGCTATCATTCAACACAGCTACAGCTTGGAGTGGATGAACTTCTCTTTCCAATGTTCTGTTTTTCCAAGACATGGTAGAAAACAGCATGGAATTCCCTCAAAAAATAAGAATAGTGGAATAAAGACATAGTCCGGTTGGTAAAAAGTTATGATGGTGTACCCATAACTAGGGATGCAAAGACAGGTAAACCTTGAGAGATCCTGTCCCAAAAAACCAAGTAGACACCTTCTGAGGAATGACACTGGAGGCTGTCATCCCATGTGCACCTGTATGCATCCCTGTGCATGTGCGTGTCCATTAGGAAGTTTCTAGATTAGATTGAGATGGTACAACCTATGCTAAATTGGGGTGGGATCATTCCATGAGCCTGAATTGCAGATGCAAACTGACCAGTTGCTTCACGAGTCTGCCACAGTGCCTTTCCCACCATGATGGTCTGTATCCTCAAACCCTAAGCAAAACCAAATCATTGTGTAAGCTGCTTCTTGTCAAATATTTAGTTACAGTCACAAAGGAAGTGACTACAACCAGTTAAATATTTTAAAAGAAAAAAAAAAAAAGAAACCAACAATCTGCTTTAGGCAGGCATATGCCAGGTCTTTCCTTCCATTCCCATCTTTACTGTTGGGCTGGGACAATGCAGCATCAAAGCCACCTGTAACCTCTACAGAGCTCAGGTACATTGGAAAGAGGACCATTCACAGCCTCATCTGTACAATCTCTCCCCACACTAAGGTCCTTAGTGTGACAATCAGAGTTGCCCTTCATATCAAGGATAGGCCAGGCACCTTTGTTAGTGCATCAACCACAGAACTCCTTGTTCTGCAATAGAAGCTTTTCTACAATGCTAAATCCACTTCTCACTACCCCCTAACAGCAGATTCCAACTAATCGATGACATACAAGAGTGCTGAAATGGAGACTGTAGAACATCCTTCACTAGCACCTCAGGTTAACATGGAGTCACCAGACCCTAATAGGAAGCCCATAGTCCAGCCTTTATTCCATCAAATGCCATAGAAAAAAACATTTCAGCCTTTGGTTTTTTTCCCCACTCTAAAATAGGAGCCATTAAAAACTTTATCTTTTTTTTATTTTTCTTTTTTAGAAATGACACTTTGTACCTTCCATTTTTTTCTCTACACATACATTATCCCACATGCATGCTCCCAGGAATGTCCCCAGTGGTTGCTGCACAATTGTATAATGACTATCAAAATAAAACCATGGAGTATGGTATGGTTATGGGTAAGTATTTACCAATGGTACCTTTTACAGCAATCTCCTGGGCACTTGTGTGCTCTTGGTTGAACATAATTCATTTTGCACCACTCAGGGAAGTTTTTACTTAAGGGTTCCCTCAAGAAGATGAGGTGAGTGAGATAACTTAGAAAGTCAGACTCTATTCTAAAGCTTTTCCAGTCAATGACTCAAAAGGCTTTCTAAATATCATGTAAATAGCACATGGCTGCCAAAACAAAATGTGAAGAAATCGTATTTGCTGTTCCCAATGTCAAAAACTAAAACAGGTATAGTCCTCTACTGAGAACAGAACTCTGAGCCAGTATACAGGTCAAAACAAGCAGACCTGATATCTAGGAGATGACAAAGGCCATCCGTTCCCTAACTCTCTGCTTTCGGTCACCCATTTAGCCTTGCGTTTCCAGGCAATTGTCAGCAACCACTAAAAGATATGTTGCTTTCATACTATTTCTTAGACACAAAAGAAAGGAGTTTGGGTAATGGAAACTGATTGAAGCAGATTTCTTTCTTGAGTAGCCCTCAAGTAATCTTACATCATCTGGAAGTGAAAAGCACGGGGGAAAGGAATAGGGGTGACTGCCAAGAGTCTGGAGTCAGAATTTTCTACCCAGGAACCTTTGAACTGAGCGTTATAAAGACCTACATCAGAGATGCTGTATTCTTCAGAGACGCTGTATTCAGAATAGGAATCTCTGCCATTTGAGCATTTGTGAACCTCCAATATGATCAGAATAATAATCCTAGGTTTCCATCGACAATATACAATTAAAGATGTGTGTGGTGCTTGTGGGGTTAGAGAAGGCAACGGGGAACACAGCATGGGAAGCTGTGTTCAGGGTACAAATTATTTATAAGGAAACTTGGGAAACAGTTCTTGCCCATCACATTAATAATATTTGAATAGACATGGAAACTTTTCAGCATTTCTACAAGCAGCTTGGGACCTTGCTGCACCCGTCCTGACTCCAGGACTCACCTCCTCACCCCCCACCAATGATTGATGCTTGAGGAATGGGCCTAGTGACAGCCTCTTTCTTTGCTTTCTTAGACTCCATTTTTTTTTCTTTCTTCTTCACAAGGGGAAAAAATAGGCAGTGGGCAGTGGGAGGGGGTGGTTGTCCTTTCAATGCAAGCCTCAGAAAGAGCTCCTTCTCAGCAGGCAATGGGGAATTGAAGTGCCAGTCAAGGGCACTCTGGAAATGTTTGCTTTGGACATGCAGAGGGATGGAGGCAGGTTCAGATAATCCCAGTTCCTCATTCCCTTGCCTTGCCTAGGTCTTAGCTTGTTCTCCTCCACACTTCACAACCACTGCCCTGTCCCCCCTCTGCTGCATTTGGATCTTCATCTACAGCTGGAGAAAAAAGAGGCTGGGCTGCAGAAGGAAGGAGGAAAGGGGTCAGCCATGTCACCAAGGGCTCAACCATGCTGGGCTAGCTAAGGTTTCTAGCTGGACTTCACAACACCTACACAATCCATGAAAATTATAGCTGCCTGTAATTAAAATACAAGCTCGATAGAAAGAGAACATTTCACTTAAACATTTGATAGAGATGCATTAAGGCTTCCTATACATGAATGAATTCATATCAGCCAAATGACATATTTATGCCATGTACTTAGTTACACTTTCACCAACTCGGTGGCTCTAATTTATTTGCTGGTAAAACACCATCCCTGCCGATGTGCTCTACTGAATATACTTCTGTAAAATGCCTATTCAATAAATAAACAGCTTGACATATCAATAACAACACCCATTGCTGAGAATTGCAATGGGGTTTACCTTCCTGATGATAAACCCTGAGCTCTGGTACTGCCCATTCCTGCTCTATGGGAGCATCCATCAAAGAGGCATCAGACTTCTTCCTAAGCAACCTCACCAAAACTTGATGTCTCTTCACAGGGTTGGAAACCCAAAACACCTGCTCACCTATACCACCTCTGAATTTATTCCTACCTTGCAAGATTTCATCACTCCTCTGGCCTCAGGCACCATTGAAAGGTTGAAAGCACATGCCAGAAAAGCTAGTTGCCACAACCACCATTCATGGGACATCTATCATGGAGGAAGAGTTTAAGATGACATCATTTAATACATTTAAGAAAAATGCTACAAATGTCAGTAGCTCTGCTACATTTGTGAGAAATCTGGGCATTAAGAATCAAGCATCTTGCTAAAAGCTGGGCAGCCAAGCAGAGACAGAGGCAGGACTTTGGAACCCAGATCTATCTATCTCCAAATCCCAAGCACTTTAGAGAACTTATTACCGCCTCAACTGCTAAAGCTCAATAGAGAATAATAATCATAATAATTGATGGAGATCTCCCCATGCTCTGGGCAACTTTTAAGTGTTTTGTGTGTAATTATTCATTTAACAAATGAGGCAAGGATTGTCATTATCACCATTTTCCAGATCAGAAAACAAACACAGAGCCTAAGTAATTTTCCTGACTCAGAGTCCCATGGATGGTTAATGGCGATGCCAAGATTTGAACCTATGCCATCTGCTCCAGAGTCTACACTTTGGATCAATATTTTGATCACTCTGAGAGCCACTAATAAAACTATAAGTGGTGTCTCCAAAGACTCTGTAGAATTTTCCAGAATTGATTGTTTGGTCCCAAAGGTGATAGAGAGAGCAGAGTGTATATGTGAAAATGTATACTGTGCACATGGAAGGAACATCTGTAGAGACTTCTTGGGCTTTCTACACAGGTGGCCTCTTGTCTATTATCTTTTTTTTTTTTTAATTCTTACTACCCAGAATTGGACCAGACTTTTTAGGTCCAGATCCTCCACAAAGATGTCTATGTTTAGATACCAGATGCAATTGGGGGGGAGGGCCCGGTTCCCAGACTATATCACTTCTAGCCAACTGGTATAAATTCCTCACCCTTCTTTCAGTTTCAATAATTTTCTAGAATAATCCATAAAACTCAGAAAAACATTTTTCTTGTTATAGCAAAAAGATAATATTCAAAACCAGTGAATGAAGATACATATGCAAAGTCCACAGGGTCCCAGTGTGCAGCATCTATGTATCAGTCTGTAGCAATGCATGCATGCAAAAATACTGCTCAGCAGGGAAACCCATTCCAGTTTGATGTGCAGAGTTGTTTGTCTGGATTTTGTTACATGGATGTGTTGACTTCAGTTGAGTTCCAAGTGAGAGAACACAATCTCCAGTTTGCTCCCCTCCTGCTCAAAGCCCCAGTCTTCTAAAGACAGGAGTATTCTTCTGGCCTGGGCAGAATATATCCTCAGCTATCTCATTAGTATGAATGATGTTAGTGTTCATTGTTTTCTCATTACTTCGCTACCATGAGCTATCCAGGGGCCCCACAACAAATAACAAAAACTGTCACTTGAGAAATCCCTACAGAATAGAAAGTACCTCCAGTAATCAGAGACTCAGGTCATCTGGAATCCTCACTACACAGAAACAACTCAAGCTTTAGAGCAAAACATGGGGTTACATACAGAAAGCAGTCAGAACCGAGAAGCCTACTAAACCACCCATATGATTTTTAGGTCACTTTATTTAAATTAGAAACATTGCTTGGTAGTCCTGTTACTTTCTCAGCTATTAACCAGCAGATAACTAAGAAAGGAAGAAAGGGATGCCTCTCTCTCTCTCTTTCTCTCTCTCTCTCTCTCTCTCTCTCTCTCTCTCTCTCTCTCTCTCTCTCTCTCTCGTGTGTGTGTGTGTGTGTGTGTGTGTGTGTGTGTGTGTGTGTGTGTGTTGATCAAGTTACTGATACTGCGCAGACTCTGCTGACATGTGGGTTCCTCGGAAAGTTCAACCATTAACTTTTGCCAGGAGAACCTTCTGTGAGGAGAAAACCGTGAGGATGAAGTAGAATACCTGAGGCTAGGTAGCCAGCCCAGCAGCCTGAATTTACAGTTGAGAAAACCAGGAAACAATAGTTCAGACAGTCTGTCCATCAGACAACCAGTGAACCCTGAGCAATATCTCCTCACTTGAGATCCAGTCCTCAAAGTTTTCCCTTCCAACTCACTTCTTTAAAAATAAACAAACAAACAATAACAACAACACACACACTATTTCTTGAAGAGAAAAGACATTAAGAGAATATAGCATTTAGGACCAACTGAGCCTCAGTTTATCAATTTTTAAAGTGAGGACATTAAGCAGGGCTCCATCAATCCAAGATGTACCCACATTGAGGCAGACAACTAAAATGACTGACTAAAAGCAGGTAACTGTGAAATAGTATGGAATCCTGGAGTTGAGAAGAAATAGAAAATACACACCCCACTGAACAGACTCAACGTTTGAATTTCAGAAATAAATCAAAGTCCTGGGTTGAGTTTGTAATCACTGGCCTACATGGTTTCTCAGGTCCCATCAGGCTCTCTGATTGTGTCATTCTGTTTCCCTTAAGAGTCTGACAAACCAGTTATCTCTGTAATGGTCGATGGTGCTAAGGAAATCAAAGCAGGTACAAGGTGACTAGGAAGGGGAAAAGAAGACAAAGCTATGGAAATAGACTACTTTAGCACTTTCAAGAGCATGATTTGCCAGACAAGAAAACGGGGTGTGCACAGAAAAATGGAGGGTGTCTCTACAATGCAAAGCTTTGCCCTAGGTTACCCCTAATTGAATAACCTACATAAGCGAGAATGACAGCCCCTGGGTCCATTCAGGGTACAGCTTGCATCACAATATACAAAAGCCTGAAGTGTCCTGACTCTTCTAAATAAAAAGTTCTAGAGACCTCTAGACCCCAGAAGAATTGCTTCGCTTGAGCCTAAACCTAATGCAGCAGCCATTAACCCAGTTCTGTTTCCTGAAACAGCTTTTTTTTTTCTGCTAATCCCCTTTGCCTCAAAGGCATTTTGACTTGTGGACCGTTTTAGCAAGAAATGGTTCCAAAGGGAAGGCCTCCTCTCCTGGGCAACTTATTATGAAGGATGCTTTCTGAGACTCTTTTTTTTCCTTCTTTCCGAGATGTCTGTCTCACGGTCTGTTGAGGGGAAGGGAACACAGACAGGGGCTAAGCCCTCCTTCAGCCAACCTAAGGCTGGCCAAGCTTCAGTTCCTTCTCCAAGATCTGTCACCCTCTCTTGAACACCTCATCCTAGGCAGCCTGAACTCAGGCTACAAAAAAAACAAATCCTTCTGAGAGGAAGGGAGGGTGGGGATGGGGAGCAACCTTGTGAGAAGTCCCACCTTCCTCCTTGAGATGGAGCACAGTTTTTCCAGCCTGCTGCCAACACTGCTCACATTCTTGTGCAGGGAGGCCTCCAGGACAGATCCAGCGGGAATGAATTAATAATTGCTGGCGACAGCGCTCTGGCAGCAAGCGGCTCCTCCCCCTTGGGGACTGTTTGCCCTTCTTCAGAGAGTCCTCCACCACAGCTTTGCAAACTTCCTTCTGTAAGAACAAAAGGCTTGGAAGTGTATATTCCTGGGGGCCCTCTTGTATTCAGAAAAGCTCATTTTCACCTCTTCCTGGGTGTCAGGACACCAGCATGCTTGGCTGGCTCAGATGCTGACTGGGAGTTTAACCTTGAGCAGGTCAGAATTTTTGCATATTGTTTCCTTAAATGTAATTGCAGTTGAAGATGTATGAGCCGTAACTTTTCCTTGCTCTGGATCCCATTACTGTCACCTAGATTTAAGTCACCCTCCCACACCTTAGAACACATGGCTGGGTCATTGTGCCTTGGTTCTTACTCTGCAGCCAGCTCGACAGTGGAATTCACCTGGATGTAGAGAGACTAAAGAACAAACATCTCTGGCACTTCCTTTCCAGTTGAGTTGTCTCAACCCATAGGGCCTCATCCTCTATATCCTACCTAGGCACTTCTCTCTGGGGTATGTTTGGGACTCATGCCAAGTCCTTGCTCCCCCAGAGGCCTTAGGCAAGAGAACAATTATGGTGTGCAACCATCTAGTTCCATAAATAATCCAAGATGTTTCTGCATTTTGGAAAGAAACCAAGGTACATGCTGAAATTCCAAATTTTGTTTTAGGAGTTTCTAACCTATTCCAAAAAGTTTGTCAAAGCTGCATCTCTCCAGATGTCTCCTTGGATCTTCCCAGAAGATGTGTACTCATCACTCTGGTTGACAGCAGACCTGAAGCCCTGCTTGTTGGCCTCTCAGCACAGTTGCTTGGATGAGTGTGAATACCCGACAGGGCTGAGCCAATGTGAATCTTAAAAGAAAACATCTGAATTAAGAATCAGTAAAGCAAGACATGGGCAGGTCAGCACTAGGCCTATTAGGTTGGACTCGGCATGCTGGCTGTGTTAAAGGCACCAAGGGAGCCAGGTCACAATGGTCTGCCTCAGAAGCTAGCCTAGAAAGAAAGAGAACAGATGTTCCAGCTGGAGACCATGGGACTCCAGAAAGATACAGTCACTGCAGACAGCTCTGGGAATCTGGGAACTGCAGCCCCAGCACCTGCAATTCAAGCCATAAAAGTAAATGCTAATATCAATCCTACATTTTTTTCACCTTGTTATTAGAAGTGTGACCCATGAAATAACATGAAAACCATCATCCATGAGCATTTGCCTACATCACTTTCCAAGATTGGGTGTGTAAGATGTTAAGGAACATTGTGGCCCAATTTTAGAAAAGCAGACTCACTTGCTACCCCAGAGTAAATGCATCAAGATATGCACTGAAAGAGATCTCAGGAGCCTATGTGTACATTCAGCTGCTTTGAGAAGAGTTTCCCTACCTGTTTAGATACTCTACCTATCCATGCCAAACCTAGGGCTACATCTAATATCCCTAGTACTCAGCCTCTTGCTGCAGCTTCTCAACACCAGCCCAGTGTTTGGCCCCAGCACCTGACAAATCTAACAAGATGTAAATTGATGATGGCTAGCATCTGGGCCCCTGCAGCCAACTGGCTCTTCCGCATGAAAGGATGATTTGCCCTTCCTCACAGAGTCCATCACAGCTGACCACTTACCTGACTCTTTTCCAAGGTGGATGGCACTTGAAGTGTCTTTGAATGAATCCCACCTACCCTGGGTTTGCTCAGCTGAGCCTCTCCAACCAGTTTCTACATACAGGCCAGTTTTCCCAACCCTATGATAAAGTAGTCTACCTGTTGCCAACATAAGATGATCCTGAGACTTGGCTACCACAGGTTTTCCATGGTAACAAATGCTAAACCTGAGACCCTGGCAGGTACAGTTCTCAGAGACCCTAACTGGCACCCAAGAGTTTCAACTTCTTTACCTGCACCAGAGGTTCCAAGGTTGAGTGTGAGAGCACCTATGAGTCAGTGCAGAGGAGCACCATTGTACAAGCTGTGCAAATACAGTTCCCCTGAGACCGAGTGCTTACTCCATAGCTAAGTCTTCAGGCTGCATGGGAGAGTGGGAAGGATACTCTAAGTCCTAATGCTCTACCTGGGCCTCCTGATTTCGATAATCCTATGGCTACACATTTCCAAATTTGGGGAAGTTTCCCTAGAATCACATAAGACAAGCTATTGTGTCACATCTACAGAGACTCTCTGGGCCATATCTCCTGGGGTCTTCCCAAGATCTCCAGGTCACTCCAAAGGTGGGCTGAAAGGGCATGGTGATTGTTGCTCCAATGAGGAACCATAGCTTGAAGAGGTCAAACAGCTTCTCCAAGGTCATACAGAAATTCTAGAGCTGGTGTTTAGGTAAACCTTTTCTAACTTTGGTTTGTGCTCTGATGATCCAGGAGGACAAAAAGGAAAAGATCTTATCTTTTTCTGTTCTGGTTATAGTTTTTCAGCTCCCAACCCTTTCCTAACACACTCTGGTCATCTTTCCTTCTTTCCACCAAAAACTCTGAGTTACCATTGACTTTGCCAAGTTTGGTGGAGCATGCCTTTACCTGAATCTCAGTATTCAAGAGGCAGGGGCAGGCATCCTGGTCTACAAAGTGAGTTCCAGGGCAGTTAGAGCTACACAGAGAAGTCCTGTCTTGGGGGGGGGAGTTACTATTGGATTCTGTTTAGAAGTGACTGTGTTATCCAAAATGATGTGTTCAAGTCCTAGTCCCAGAACTCATTAATGTGACCTTATTTGAAAATAAGTTTTCTCTAGTTATAATCAATTTAATATGACTATTAGGGTGGACCCAACCTAATCTGATTAAGGTCCTTATCAAATGGTACAGACATATAGGCATTCAGGAAAGAAGATGGCTTGAAGATGGAGGCAAAGAATGGACTGATGCATCTATAAGAAGAAGAAGAGACAAGGAAGACTGCTTCCCTGAGCCTTCTGGGAAAGCACAGCACTGCCAACACCTTGATTTCAAGCTTCTTGACTCCAGAATATATATAGAGAAGATATTTATGTTGTCTCAAGCCACTGAGTGGAAATGTGTTGTAGCAACTATGAGAACAAATACAATCCCCATGTTACTAAGTCCCATGGATGATTTCCATCCTTCAGGAGCATACTGTACTCATCACCCAGTCTCTCCCAAGAGTGCGTTCTCCCAGAAACTGTGTCATCATACTCCCCTGGCTTTTACTCCTGGCCACCTCCTTTGCAGTCCCCTCAGTATGCTGACCTTCCTCTGGATGGTTATTACTCATTGGAGTTCGTTAAGGCTGGGTCTATCCCAGGTCTATTTGATCCTTTAATTACTCTCTCCTTGAGCAATCTCATCTAGTCTGCTGCTTTATCCACTACCTATCCATAAGCACCTTCTAGAGTCAGACTCTGGTCCTTTCCTTTGAGCATGGTTTGGCATCCTTGAAACTCATCAAACTTCACAAATCCAATGTAGAACTCATAATTTACCTCACTGGACAAAAATAAAGTCTTTGATACCATCTCTCTGCCCAATCCTTTATCAAGTTTTGGTTTACTCTGAACACTTTCTACCTTTCAAGCCAACCTGCTTCCTCTCACAGCTACAGCCCTCACACACATGCTGTCACCATCTCTCACTTGGACTCCATGATTGCTGCCAAGCTTCCCCAAACACAAATGCTACCAAGTTTCTTCTCAACTTAAAATACTCATTAGCTTCCCATGGTCCCTAAAGGAAAAACCAAAAGCCTTGAAAAAAACTCTAAGACCCTGAAAAATGTTGCCTCTTTCCAATTGAGAGAAATGACTTAACTTCCATGTGTCTCAATTTCCTCTTCTATAAAATGGAAATCTTAAAAACTATTATTTTTTTAAAAATAGACTTTGTATAGTACTTGTCTAGTATACATAACCCCCGAGTTCATTTAACAGCACTAAAAAAAAGTGAACATTTATAGGTTTGTCAAAAAGAATAGGTGAGTTAATATATACATGAAACAGTTAGTACATATAGTACCCAGAACATAGCAACCTTGAATCATTAATTAATATTATTATCACAATTGTTACTGACACTTCTGACATTTTATGGCAGCATGTTCCATTTATTCTCCCCTCACCCGGATACATGGGCTTTCCTCTCTTCCCACTTGCACAAAGTCTCCCAAGCACCTTCCTCCTCCTCCTCCTCCTCATGTTCCCTCCCACTCCACCTGCAATTTCCAGCAGCATCGCCTCTTCAAAAAGCCTTCCCTGACCTTCTAAACTGAAATTAGACTCGTAGTCATAACAACGTGTTCTCCTGACTGCATTTACCACTGTTGTAATTACGCTTGTATTCAAGCAATTGTTTTATTAACATATGCCTCTTTGACCAAGCTCCACGTTCTGTGAGCCCAGAACATATGCCTGGCATTCTTGCCATTTATCCCCAATGTTCAGCAGAGTGACTCTTACCAAGCCTCAAAGAATATTGGCTGAAAATATAAATGAACATTCTATCTAACTCACTTCCTCCGGTAAATTATGACCTCTCTAAGTCCTCCTCAGACCCATGGTGCTGACTTTACCACTACCAAAGAAGAAGAACAAATCTAGTGGCAGCATCATGTGCACTGTTCCAAGCAATAGAGAGGTAAGTGTTCTCTGTTCTGCTCCTTCTCTCTGGGCATCCCATTCTAGAAGTGTTAAAATCATCTATCATGCTGTTTATCACAACATATCCAGATGCTCTGAGCAATAAAGCCACTCACAATACACAGGCATCCCATTTTGGAGAGATGCTCCAATCAAGTCTTCCCAGGGGGTGTTTCAAAGAAGCAGAGACCCCCATCTGTCCTGGGGGGGTGTCTGTCTTCACAGCTCCCTTTCAAAGAAAGCCTGGTGGCATATGTTGTGGGACCTGCCTTAGCAGCCTGCAGGTACCAGACCCTGAAGTAAAGCTTTGTCCAATCAGGCTGACAGCAAGCTCTGCATTTGTTCAGGGTATTAGGAAAGGCCGTGCTCAGACTGACTTTATGAGAATCTCTAGTTCAAAATAAAGAGGGATTTTTTTTCCCCTGCAGTCAAATAAAATCAAACTTTGCAGAAAAGGCTTTCTGCTGAGAGCAAAATCAGGATCCAAAAAGAAAAGAGGTAGCAAGCCTCCTGGATCAATGAACCAAGCCTAACCCGATGAAGTTTAAGAGGAATTAGCTTAAGATTCTTCACTTGGGCTGTGAAAGCAGTATAGGGTGGCCAGAGCTGGTATGAGAGAGATGTAGTGGTTTCAGCTGACTCTCTACTGGACAGGAGTTGTCAGCATAACATGATTGCCAAGCAAACAAACAAACCCTCTTAAGCAGCATTAATGAAGACTTGCTCTGAGAGGGAGGAATGACACCCTCCCTCTGAACCCTGTGGACATAGCTCTTGGTACAAAGCACAGAGCATAATGTTTCCCACAATACAGTAGCACTGACAAGCATCTCCATTTACATGAGGAATGACAAGTTTCCAGAGCTCTGTACCAAGTCACCACACAAGGGCCTAGGAACCAAGATCCCATAAGCTAGAGAGAGCTGGGTCAAGCCAACAGTGGCCAAACATGCCAACAGATGGGAAAAAACGGGGTATTCCATGGGACTCCATGAACATTCCTTAAAACAAAAGAGAAAAGCATAAGTAAAGTAGATTTGGGCCCAAATAAAATAACATCAGTGTTGCTATTATTTTATTTTTTTTAATTATCCAAATTACTGTAAAAGAAAAATTTGAACAATATAAATATGGAAAAAAATCAAAATTCTCATTGAGTTTCTCTAGTATCTACATTTACTTTCTCTACCACAGGGAGCCACATATAAGTTTAGAGTATACCAATGTGTCTGTTTGGGGGCTTTTTCCCCATCATCATACTGTTGGGAAAGGGTTAGTAAACAAGACTTTCCAGCGAGGCAGAGGGATTCCTCCAAATGGAATGGGGATTGCTCCACTGAAAATATTCAGATATGCAATTAGTAACCACGATTCTTAAACAGAGCTCAAGTTTCAGGAGGATCCTTAGCTCTCTCAGAGTCTTGCTTAAATATCACCCAGGGTTCTTGTGGAATATTCCGATTCCTAATTCTAAACCCAGATAATCTGGCAGGTTTTAGGGAGCATGAATAGTCATTTTTCCACAAGGACCCTACTCAACTGAACATAAACTGCCAACTTACCACATACTAGAAATCATGACACAGATGGTTAAACCAGCTGACCATGAGGTTGACCTTACTCCATAACCCATTGTGTGAACAAGAAAATCTTTCTTTCTAGGAACTGTTTGCAGTGAGGTCATGGTGATGCTCCCCTGTCTGTCTGACCAGTTGCCTTTGCCAGCTTTTCCCAGCTCTTCCGAACACATGGTACATCCTGTCTCATTCTGAGCTGAAGAACACACACACATAAGACTCAGCAGGGAATGAACACCTAGCTCAGAGAGCAGAGAGAAGCACCCCAGTTCTGGGCCTTCAGTTGGCCACTCGTGCTCATCCTACACAGCCAGGGACCAATTTTGAGAAAGGCAGAGACTTTGCCCTATCCCTGTTTCTCTGGAAAGTAGCACAGCAGTCTAAGACTAGCTGGAAAATGGGGCACCTATGGATATTCAGTACTCCTTTATGCTTTGAGATTCTCTACAATCCCTGAAAGTAAACGTTGAAAATTGTTTTAGTAGTCATAGTAGTTAGGAATGGTAATACAGAGGGTTGAACTGAGCATAATAAATACCCTGACTTTTAAGAGATGTACCAAAATGACAAAATTGGTTATTCTCTTGCCATTATGCGCATCCACTCATCAACTATTCTACCAGTGTCAATTTGGTAGGGTTTTGTCTAGTCATGTTGACTTCTGTTCTAAAGCAATAAAAGATAGTATAAAAGGGAAACAAATATCCCTGCAGAAATATAGTCCAAGTGTATGTCAGGCAGCAAGGTGCCCAGCCAAACCCTGCCTAATCGGGTCTCACAGACCTGACAAATCGTCTCTGGCCCTGACAGGTACTTTCAGGCAAGGTTCCAGCTCCTAGCAAGGAACTGCCCTCAGAGCAACAGAAAGGCAGCTTGTTTCCAGGCTATCTCTAGAAGACTGGTGAATAAAAAAGGCTTTTTCTCACCTCAAGGTGCTCTTGGCTGGTTCAACAGGAGTGCCATGCACAGCAGGACCATGTCCTCAAATGGTTGAGGCTATTCGGTTTGTCAACTGACAAATGTCATTTATCATTTGAGACAGAGATTGGATATTGGAGCCTCTGGCTGGTGAAAGCTGTTGAATATTTTTTTTTCAGGATGGCTTAGCAGGAACTTGGCAAACTGACATGTTTTCTTGAGCTGTGGATTTAAAGGTACAGTCTTCCTCTGTAGAAATACATTAGCCATGCTTTGCCCAATTGCATGTGGCACTTAACTCATAAAGAGGAGAGTGATTTGCCAGTACTGTGTCACACCAGTCTCTGATCCCCAACGCAGTGTTAAGACTCTTAGGCAAGGAAAACAACACCTTGTCCTGTGTGTCTCATGGTCCCTTTGATGACACTTCACTCATACCCAATGCTAATGTGTCCCTAATAAGGCTGGTTATTGCTAAGCCCATTTTTATTACTTTCTCATTCATCTTACTCTTTTTGTGCTCTAGACATATACATTGTTCTCCTTCTCCTCCCTGGCCCTTCCCTATCATAGTGCAGGATGTTATCCATGATTTCTCTCAAGATGGCTTGCCTTAAGTGACCCCTAACCATTCTTTTCCATTGTGTCTCCCCAGACTTAAGTGAAGCAACCAGGTAAACAAAGCATTTGCTTATGCACTGTTTAGACAGTGCCTTCTCAACTAGATTACTGGTTTCTTGAACATGAATGTCACAGTTTCTGAAGCCTATTTTATACCCCCACTGAGATGTATACCATCCTGGACTTATAATAGGTGCTCATCAGTGAATGAAAGTAACAAGAGAAGGAAGATGAATAAATGCTTTTTCTTCCTATGCGTACACCTGAATCAGCCACACTTTAAAATCTAAAAAGCATTTTGCACTCTTCCAGCTCCTTTCTTGTAGATTATCTTGACCTTGAATTAAAAGCCTGATGAGAAACTGTCTTTTCACAATAGACGTGATGGAGTTCTTTTAAAGATTGTGCTGATTCCAAGATTCCATAACCAACCACCAACACAGTCAGGACTCAAACTGAGATGTTCTAGATCTAAGACTGGTGATCTCCCTACTAAACCATACTGCCTCACTGAGCCAATTTAATCTCAAAAGGGTCTGATCTTGGTATTTTTCTCTTGTTACTAAATTCATGAGCATCAAAAGTACATCTTCCATTTGTTTGCAGCCTGTGTTTAGTTATTAATAATGCTCTGAGTGACTAATTTAGAATTTATTATTTTGAACCATGAACACCGAATATATTTCATTATTTAGGATAGTGAGTTATACCCTTGCCTAATTAGTATTTCCAAATCTGTTTACAACTTTTAGAGTAGCAGACTTTCAATGCTGACTCTTCCTAGGGGCTTTCTAAGACTTTGCATGTTACAGTTACTCTATTTGCCCTAGGGAATTTCAAAACTCTCTGCACATTAATTCATTTACATAATCTTCCTGGGACAGAAATATAGTACCATGATAATAACCAACATTTGTTGAGGTCTAACTGTGAGCTACACATGCATTGTACAAACCTCTTTACATGTACTATTTTGTTTAATTTTCATGTGAAGATAGTTACAGTAACATATTTTTAAAGAAGAAAAACCCATGTTCCCAAGATGGTAAGTCACACTTCAAGGTTAGTTTAGAGCATAAATGGAGAACTGGTTCTCAAATCTGGGGTTATTCTACTCCCTAGCCCTAATTAGTAGCCACTTTATAGTAATGATGCTGCCAGCAGTCAGGGGACCTGAATATGTACATGAGCTTCTGCCACTAATTGCATGACTTTAGGGAGGGTGAGATTCACAGAAGAGGTGACATTTGAGCTTGAAGGTGAGTAAGCATTTGTAGACTAGTAAAAATCACTTCAAGCAGACAAGAGAGGATCTTCAAAGGTTTGGGGAGGCATGAATAGTGAAAGCAGTACGGTTAATGAAGCCATTATGATTATGTCAGGTGACAAGGGGAGATTTGTATGTGTTTTGATACATTTGAAAAATAAAGAGAAATGGAAGCTATAAAACTTCCTCAAAAATAATAAAATTTGACAAAGACCCTGTGGATGGTTGGATGTAATTAACTCCCATAAGCTAGTGGGAAGTGGCACGGTTAGGAGGTGTGGCCTTGTTGGAGCAAGTGTGTGTCACTGTGGAGGTGGGCTTTGAGGTCTCATATATGCTCAAGCCATGCCCAGAGTCTCACAGTTTGTTTCCTAATGCCTTCAGATCAAGCTTCCTCTGCAGTACCCTGTCTGTCTGCATGCTGTTATGTCCCACCATGATGATACTGGACTAAACCTCTGAATTGAAAGCCTCTTCACTTAAATGTTTTCCCTTATAAGGTTAATGTGGCCATGGCATCTCTTCACAGCAACAGAAACCCTAACTAAGACAGATATGTAGAACTATGCCCCAGAAGACCCAGAATCAAAGCAGTAGCCAGTGGCTTAAATCCTTTTGAAGAGCAGATCTAAGTCAGTGTCCTGCCTGCTTCAGTTCATGCCATTTTCTTCCTTTAGAGGATTCTGTGTAAGGATTCCTGGCATTCCACGTAGCTGAGCCAACCCTGGCCCAGGTGGGATGCACCTTATACTGAGGCACGCCCCTGGGCATGGCTGCATAAACCCTGCGCCACTGCATACAGAAGCACCTCCCTGGACCCGGAAGCACCTCCCTAGACCCATGACACATACCCGTGCACGCCCCTTCCCTTAAAAGCGACTGCGAGCACATGCTACGGCCCTTTTCTCTGTCCTCTGACTTCTGTCCTGCTCCTCTGCTTCTTTACCCACCTGGGACTCCTCTCTTAAATAAACTCTAGTGTGTGGCCTTGATAGTGTGTATTTGCTCTCATGCACGGAACTAACATTCTGTCCCCTGAGTTGTTACAATTGTGTCCCCAATCACACCCCCACTCCAAAGGACCTTCAGCTTTGAAGAGCAAGAGAGACAAATAGTTGGAGCTGCCATCTGATGACCATACCCTAGAAAACTCATGGAGCTGAGATGCTGAGACCTGCCTGGCTTCTTCCCTACACCAAATCTAGTTGTTCAGAATTTCTCACAAGCCACTCTAAAAACTTGTAGTAATGTGTTCTTGCTTAAGTCAGTCAAAGTCTAATGCTTATAGTCAAATTATTCTAATATTCATTGTTGAGGAAAATGGGAGACCAATAAGAATGTTCCAAATGGAAGATGGGAAGGTAGCTTGGCAGGTACTTGCCATGCAAGTCTGACAACCCAAGTTCAATGCCCAGAACTCATGTAAAATTCATTGTAGCATCACACATCTGTAATCCCAGCACACCAACAGGAGAAGTGATGGAGTATCATAGTCTGGAATACGCAGTGCTACTTAAACAAGACACATCCTGACTTACCAAGGTGGAAAGCAAAAACAGATACCTGAAAATTATCTTATGATTTTATATATGTTCCATGACACACATACTCATGCACCCACAAAGCACATATGTACAGAGAGAGAGGGAGAGGGAGAGAGAGAGAGAGAGAGAGAGAGAGAGAGCCATTAATTTTTTTAAATAATCTTGGGCTTGTAAAGCCTTGGACAGTCACTATGATAGAGCTAGATTTTCCAGATTGAAGCATTCTCTCCTTTTCTTCCTAGATGAAGGACAGAATATTATGAGGTTCATTAAAATCACAAATTTGCAGAACTCAGAAGACTCCTGACACAAGACTTGCAAGGCCCTTCCTTGGGGTTATATAAGCAGTAAACAGGAGAAAGAATTTTCTCTGATGCAGCTGCCTGCAAGTCACAAAAGAAACTCTAGTGACATAGTTTTCAAGAGTCACTGCCCATCCTGGGGTTGGCTTAATTACCCATGATCCCACCAGTCATCCTCTGCCAGGCTTCTCAAGGTAACTTCAATAAACTCATTAGTTCACCAAGCGAGACTTGAATAGAATCTTTTTGTTGGTGGTGTTGGTTTTGATTTAAGTCTGTTATTAACATCTCTATCTTGAGTGAATAGAAAGACTCCCAAGGAAAAGCTATGCAACAGCTATTAGCTTGGAGTAGTATCTGAGTTATCATAATCTGATGGACTCCAAGAGAACTCCTTTGGGAATACTTCCATATCCAGCAAGACCTACTGCAATAGCATATCCTTACAGCAGGCATGGTCTTACTAGACCATCCTCTTCCAATAATGGAGACACTGAAACAACGACTCCATCCCCACGTACTGTGGCCATCTTCACTCACAGCAGCAGCTCCATTCTTTTCAGCCCTCCTGTTTCTCCATCAAGCCATAGCCTGAAGATAGGGGAGCAAGAAACTTCAGGGTCTCACTCCCAAAATAATATAGGTTACTGCTGTTTCTCTTTGTTGTTACTGAGATATTGAAGGTAACCCTACTGCTGAAGACACTGTGTACTATGGACATAGAACTCTAGATTCAAATCAGATTTGACCTGAAAGCCTTTTCCCTGAGAACTTGCTTTCATTGTACTAGAAGATGCTATCCAAGATGCTAAGGAAAGAAAACAGTCAATAATAGTTCTACCCAACTGCAATATCTGTGAACAACAATGACCAGCATTGAAAGATATATCTAGAAGTGTATTAGTAGAATTCATATTTGATAGTAATGAATAGCTGTCTAATTTGACATAAGGTATATTTTAAGCCTAGCCAATACCCAGGACTAGGAAGGTCATAGATCTTAAAGGAGAACCTACTACTAAGATTTTACTAAACCAATATAATTCTTAACTACATCCTACAAAATAACCCCCATGCCTACAAATATGTGTAGCTCTCACCCTCATCAGAACTTGAACAGATAAAGGGCATCACAGAAAGCCATAATTGTTCAAAATGTAGAGAACAACTGTCTGTGGGGTGGCTGGCCCCAAATGATACATCTCCAATAAAACTCCTTTATCTAAGAATCAGAGAACATGACAGAAGAGGAAACATTGAAGAGACAAAAGATTAGGAAGTCTGCTGCAGGATCATGCCTCCTAGAAAACACAGGGAATCCACACCTATGAAACCTCAACAATATTATGGCTGCCAAAGAAGACCTGAGCAGTGGCAGTACTAACAGATATGCTGAGAAGAAAGGGTAAAACTGTATGGGGCCCCACCCACAGGTAAAGCACCTATGGACTCCTGAGAAGAGTAATTTGTTTTCCCAGGACTGAGCCTCCTAACTGGTTACCTAAAACCAAGCAGACGTTCTTGAAATCATATCTATACAATTAACACCAGTCTCAGCAGATTGTATTTACATAGTTACATACATACGTAACAATTACAATTAAGTAAAAAGAGGCCATGAACTTAAGGAGAACAGGAAGGAGGTATGAGAAAGGTTTAGAGGAAGAAGATAGAGGGAGAAATGACTTGATTATATTTTTATTTTTTTATTTGCAAAAAAAAGAAGCCTTTCCCCCTAAACAAATAGATAAAAAAAAAGGCATACATTATACCAATCTTTGCAACACTGTAATATAGACAGCATATTCACTACTTTATGGGGAGGGAGGGAATCTGAGCCATAGAGACATTAATTCACCCAGCAGTTTGCACAGCTGGCAGCCAAAGTCCATCTGGAATCTTTTTGCTACATGTACCTGACACATCTTTGTGCCTCCTTGGCTTCATCTCTTGTTTTCACCAGAGTCATCACCTTGCTGAACCAATTCCTAAGGCCAGCTTGGTGCTTCCAAGTGAAGTCAGACATACACTCCATGCCAGGGGTCCCCAGGTCCTAGGAGTCATTAGAGTACTTATAGCATATAATAGTATTTAAAACTATAAGTTATTACAGAGTACAATTCAAAACCAGCAGAGAGAGTACTGAAGCAAAATCCACTGGAAATCAGGCCCAAGCTTCCAAAAGGGCTCTCATAACTCCCCTGGTATCAGGTTGTGACTGCACATGCAAAATGCTGTCATCTGCCAGGGAAGTGCATTAGAGACTCATCACAGGTTTTGCTGAGGACTGCCAGCACATATAGAAATTCTAAACTCCTAGAAGGGAATCAAGGGTCCAGTATAAACCACACTGCTCACACCTACACAAAAACAATTAGAAATAGTGCTCCATTCTTGCCAGGAAATGGTGAAAACTTTTTTGAAATTTAAGTCCCCAGATTCTAATCAAGGACCAACTTGGAGGCAGGTCATGTTTGTTCAAGACAATGGTCTCCTCTGTGGCCACTTAGAGCAACTGCACAACTTGGATATATGTGGTCACCTCCTTGGCATGGGCTTGCACTTCCTGAGTAGTTCTTAAGCAGATCAAACAGGGGCAGAAAAGATGGCTTAGATGGAAAGGATCTGCTGTGCAAGAGACCTAAATATAGTCCCGAGTGTAAAGATTCCTGGCACATAGCAGCTATGTAGTAAACCGCCTAGTCCAGTAACCCAACATGGTGCAGGGTGAGATAAGAATTTCTGACATGTATCGGCCAAGTGGTAAACCCAACATGGCGCCAGCAGAACATGCCATGTGTAGGGAGGGCACTCCCCTAGGCTTGGCTATGTAAATCCATGCCCATTCATTCTCTTAAAGGGAGAGCTACGTGAAAGATGTCAATTTTCTCTTCTGCTTCTTTTTCCTTGTATCCGCCTGGCAACTTTCCTGAATAAACTCTAGAGTGGTGCTGGTAGTGTGTGTGTGTTCTCATGTACGAAACCAACACCCAGAACTCACATAACAAGTCCCAGCTAGGTAGTGCACACCAGCAAGCCTACAATTGGGGAAACAGAGATGGCAGCAGAATTATAAAAGACTCTCTCTCTCTCTCTCTCTCTCTCTCTCTCTCTCTCTCTCACACACACACACACACACACACACACACACACACACACATAAAACCAGATTAATATAAGAAAGTGAGATTTAAGATTTTTACCTGTGGGAATAGAAGTGTGAGGGGAAATCCTGTCCCTTCCCCTCCTGAGAACCATTCTGTGGTGTGGAATGATTTTTATGACTTTAATCCAGAAGCATTCTTTATGGCTGAGCAGTGTACCAGCTCAGCAGCTGGCCATGTTTTTGTTGGTTGGGTCAGTGGGTGGGTGGTTGGTTGGGTGAGTGGTTGGTTGGTTGGTTGATGGGTGGTGACAATATGTGTGATTTGTACCACAAACAGCAATGGGAAACACAGAGGCATATAACCTGGAGTTGGCTCCCCATGCTTTACTGGTTCCTTTCTTCTTTTGCTTGTGTTATATCTTCAAAGAACAATGTTAACATCTAAGCCTTGTCTCAGATTCTCAGGAAAATCAATCTAAGACACCACAATCCACTATTATGATGGCACACTGGCATGATTTCCATAGTACTCTGGAATTAATCAAACAGGGTAAAACAGTCTGGAATGTAAGTTTTAACAGAAGATATTCTTTAACTTTATTCTCTGGAAGAATTAAGATAGCTGCTTTCATATAATTTATATAAGAAATTACATGCCAATATAGATAAAATTTCCCAGGGTGGTAATGGACCTAGAGAAATAACAGTGAGTTCAGTAGACATGGTCTCTCCCTTGAGGATATTATGGCCTTGGGAGACAGATTAGTTAAACATGTATTTGTAAGAACAGCTGTGACAAGGCTGAAGACATAACTCAGAGGTTAAGAGCACTAGCTGCTCTTCCAGAGGTCTTGAGTTCAATTTTTAGCAACCACATGGTGACTCACAACGATCTATAATGAGATCTGGCGCCCTCTTCAGGCCTGAAGGTATATGTGCAGACAGAACACTGTACATATAATAAAAAATGAATCTTTAAAAAAGAAGAAGAATGGCTTTTTGAGTGAGATGATAAGGAGCAGGACACACAGGAGGGGAGCTAACTTGGCACAAAAACCAAAACCTCTTGGAGCAAATGCTAATCCACATTTGCTTAAATGTAAGAGGAGTAGGATTGGCCAAGGCAGAGGCTCATGGGAAATATCTCAGCTGAAGACTTGGATTTAGGAGTCCTGTCCATATGTGAGTAATGGGAGCCAGGGGAATGGTTAAGACAGTGCAGAGGAGGGGAGCTAACTTGGCACAAAAACCAAAACCTCTTGGAGCAAATGCTAATCCACATTTGCTTAAATGTAAGAGGAGTAGGATTGGCCAAGGCAGAGGCTCATGGGAAATATCTCAGCTGAAGACTTGGATTTAGGAGTCCTGTCCATATGTGAGTAATGGGAGCCAGGGGAATGGTTAAGACAGTGCAGAGAAAAGCGTATCTGGCAGTGACTGGGCTCTTAACCATCTCTCTCTCCTCTAAACTCCCAAGGAACTCTAAACTGCCAAAACATCTTCAAGCCCATAACATTTATCTGGCACTTCTGCTGTGACTCCACATTTCATCAGCATGAGGCTGTGTCTGCAGCTGAGCTGTGAGGTTTTTTAGGACAAGAGGACCAAACACTGGGAACAAGGTGAGATGGGAATGTTTATTCATCTGATTGCACAACAGATTGCCTACTACCCCAGAATGGGAGAATCCCTTGAGGGCTTAGCTATTTGAGGTTCCTCATTTCTCCTATAAGAAAATGGGAAATAACAGGATGAATATCCCTCCAAGTGCTGTGCGTTTTTATGCTGTATTATAATAGTCCAGTAACATTTCTATCTCCCTTGTTGATATATAAAAACTACACAAAGGGAGAGCTTACATCTATAGTAGATGCTCTCTCTGATCTCCAGGTACTCCATATAAATCTTTTGAGCACATAGCTTAGTAAAATTCTAGTGCATGCAGAACTCAAGCAAGGAAGCATATTCTGTGACCATGCCCAGTGTTGGATGGAGCCATCAACACTGTCTCTCTCGTTTATCACATAAAGAACTCAACCAGCTTCTACAGGCTGATAATCCTCTGCTTTGAGCCCCAGGCACAGAGTCCACCCTTGCCTGCTGCTCTGAGTATCAAAAGTGTGTTGAGAAAGTGCTTTAGTTCAAGTACAACATCCAGCTCAGCCCCAAACCTCTGGTAGCACTATTGATTTGTGTAGAGTTTTGAAATGGAATGACTGGCTGATTTTCTCCAAATGGCACATTTCATTCATGATGCATGATTGTAATCGTGGCTGCCTGAAGCCTGCCGTTCCCAGCTCGGCAAAGAGGAAAAAAAAAGAAAAGAAAGAAAGAAATGGCTATTTTCTGGAGTGAATACATTGAAAGGGCAAGAAATCCATATTCATTTTCTTGCCTCTCGGCTGGACTCTATATTTCGCAGGCAGGTGGAACAAAAATCTTTAAATATCATGCTGATCCAGGAAATGCTGGGCAATATTTAAAGAGCTCTGTATCCTGCCTGGTGCAGCTCTCTGCTCTCCACAGACTGGCCCCCACATCACCAGGCTGGACAGCTACTAGCACTGGGCTCCAGACCCAGGGTTCAGATTAACTGGCGTGTGACCTTTACAAAGTACTGTAGTTTATAGGAATGTTGAATTTTTCAACAGCTCGGGAGGACTGGTACAAGTGAGAAGGAAGGAGTGGGGAATGACTCCAGGCCATTTAAGCCTCTACGGGAGAAAATGAACTCAGCCTTGACTTTGATTTTAATTATGTTCATCGTCCTCGGAGATTCATAAGGACGACAATGGGCTGGTACCGTTAATAACTCTTTTAGCCTCAACCACAATAAATAACTTAAAAGAAGTAAGGTCTGCAGAATAGTTAGATTCTTCCTTTTTCCTTGGCAGATGGTTGGGAACCCCTCCCCACTCCCGTGGGCCTCACTGCCTTGACCTCCTGCAGATGTGAGGTTTTGGATGAAGTGTGGCCTGGACTGCTAGGAAAGAAACGAGTTCTAATGTGCCATATCACAGCAAGCAATGGGGTGGCCCACTAACTGCTTTTTTATGATTGTCACTTACCGATCCTGATTTAGCCACATTTAAAGAGTGGTGTCAACAACTGTAAAAGGCCTCAAAGGGAGGCCCAGGCCAGGGAGGATGAAGCATTATTGGAAGCTGGACATTTGGGTGATGAATGGACGATTATGAGGAGGGGCAAATGGCCATTGTCGGGGATGCCGTAACAAAGTAGACGTTGATATATTGTCCTCTCTGGGATCCTCTGGCGGGCCATTATGACTCCCCTAATGAGATTGTCATGCACTTCTCTTTATGTAGCTATTAAAATCTTGTCTACATCTGCTGAGGTTTTCCTGGGGAGGACAGAGAGGGGTCAGCCAGGAGGAAGATGCTCAATATTTTCCTGTCTGCTGCAATCCCTTCTGATATACCAGATAAGACTCTGGATCAACATGACTGTAGCAGACAAATCTTCCAAGGGAGCAAAGGGCAAGACATGGCCTTGCCTTAAAGGAATGTGGGAGAGGAGGGGTCAGCAGAAGACTTGACAAGGGACATTCCTGATCAAAGCGTCTGCTTGGCATGGCCAACAAAGTGTAGCTTGTTCCATCACTTATTTCTCAGCCCAGATGATGAAAATGCAAATTCTGTGGTTCTCATTTATTCAAATGAGAGGTAGTGTGTGGTGCCCCAACCTATTCCAGTTACTACTGCTCCAGTCAGCACAGATACTTCAGGGGTTTTGTTTTGTATCTGTGTTTGTGGTTTTGTTTTGTTCTCTATAAAACTGTGGTCACTCTGTGGCTCACTGCTCCTGGGCATGAGACTATTTACATGCTCCGGCATATGCTAGGAAAAGTGAAAGCAGCCAGCACAGATCCTAACCACACTGCCACTCACCACTTTCCAAACAATTCTGCCTCCCAGCTCCAAATCCGCTCATTTATGAGAAGCCATCGTCAAAGCCCCTGCCTGCAACTCTGCCGTGACGCCATTTGCCCTCTCCATTTTGGCCCTGAAATGTGTGGTGTTCTCCGCTGACTTCTCAGGAACAGATCTCAGTGTTTGCAATTGATTCACTTCGAAATAAAAAAAAAAAAAGACAGGTATTTTTATGATTCTTCCAATAATAACACACACACACACAGCCTTGAAATGTATGCAACAGAATAAAGATCAGTGTGAGACGTCTCTGAGGGAGAGTTTGCAATGCATACATCAGTTATGTCAAGAAAAGCTCCGCCCGAGAAAAAAACCTCCTTGCTCTGACGAGATGGTCTACAATGGGAGAATGCACTTGGATACACAATGCCTCAGTATCTCATTTGTCTTCCAAAAACCCAGAACCCCCTTTTCCCTTTTCCAGGCCTTATGCAATACAATAGAGCAAAGCCACATGAATCTATTACGTCTTATAGGGCTTTTAGCACGAGTATGACTGTTTAACCAGGCAGTGACACGAGAAGAATTACTATTAGACACTCCAGCTGAAAGTAGAGATTTTATTGATTCCCACACTGGCCTGCCTTTTTATCTTTGATTGAGTGGCTTTCATGAATCCAAAAAGGTAACACTCCTGCATTGAAAGCAGCAGCAAGCAGTCCAACCCAAACTGAAACCATCTGTCAGTCCGAAATAAAGATGAAGGTACTTCCCCAAGTATCATCTATCCAGCCCCTCCCCCAGGGCCGTCCATTGCCTACCCTGAGTACAAGACCCATCCCCTTTGTCGTATGGCTCCTGGAGGAGTCACCTAAATCTCAACAAAGGGTTTAGTGAGGAGATAAGCAAAATACACTTTCGTATAATTAGGACACTAATTGCACCCTGAGACAGAGTAATTATGTCCCTCTTTTTAGGAAGCATTTAGTTCTGCACATTTCCAACTCTCCAGGTTTTTGTGATCATTATTTTTTATTGTTTCTGAGGTCTCATTTAGAAAATGATCAGATTTGTCTCTCTGTTTACTAAATATCAAACACGATGTACAAACATCTTTCAATTAGGTGTTCTGCAAAGAGCCCGCTCTCCCCGTCTCTATTTTAAACAGGACTCATTTGCATTCATGGGCAAATTAGAATGCAGAAAAGCGTATGAGCAATGTTCAGGTTTACACTTCAGTGAATATTCATAAAGTACCGATTCTCCTTGCAACCATTTCCCTGCAAATGGTCCTCCCACTATATGTGCTGTGTTATCATTCAGGGGCCTTTTCATTTGTTTTAAAGTGCCAGGTTTGGAGACAATACAAATGCATTGGGGCAGGCCTTGTGAAAGCAGGAACTGAGAGGAAATGGTATTTGTGTTCCATGCCACAACAGTGCTCCCTGGGAATCTTCGCAATTGATGGTGCTGCCTCTTGGTGCCAGGTATAAGGGAAATAATCCAAAGTGACAAATGGATCAGGCTGAAGGGAAGACAGGTTTCTCCTGTTCTACAACATGAGGTCCATTCTCCAAGCTCCTGCCAGGCAAGGTTCTGGGTGCACAGTTCTGTGAAAGTGGGGACCCTCCCTGCACGAGTCCTTAAACCCCCGTCTTCCCCAAGGCAATATGGATGACAGTGTACAGACAACAAATACTGGCTTCTGCTTTTATTGTGTTGCTCAGATAAATCAAATATGCCCCATCTGTGAAATGCAAGAAATCAATAGAAGTTAGGCAAAATGATAGATAAGCAAGTGTTAAGTCCCTTAGATGTCTTGACATCAGGTCAGGGGTCATTAGAGTAGGTAGTAAGTGAGATGGAGGTAAGACTTTGAACAAATGGTCCTGTAATGAAAGTGAGGTCCTGAATCCTAGGAAGATCGACCACCAATCTACTGAGCAGATACACTTCTTCCCTGTGCCTTCCAGAAGGGTCTGGATAAGCAAAAGTTTCCTGGCTAAAGTCCTCACTCTACGACTTATGACGTAGCCCCTGCCTAGAAGCAACTAAAGAGCACAAAAGGAAAAGACAGAAAAGGCAGAATGGGAGGGTAACTAGAGAATCAGAGTGCATGGGAGCAGCAAGAATGTCATGAAGCTTCTGCCCGGCTGCCTCTTGGCACACATGCACATTTGCCATCCCTGATGATATGGCTGTGGACAACATTCATGGCCAAATGACCTAACTCCTCCATGGGGAAAGTACCATGTATGTTTTGTCAACTGGTACTGGTCCATCTGCTGACCAGACTTACATCTTCAAGGCAGATATCTGTAGGTTTCTCAAAGACCAACACCTGCCTCAATAATGAATCCCCCCAAAAAGTAAATAGCTGCACCTGGAGGTGATCAGCAATGGACAAAGGACCATAGCCTCCCTTTGCTAGGACCATTGCTCTACTTCTCTCAGACTAACAACCCTAGATGTGTGTTTTTCCAGGACTGTGTTTCCAGCCAGTTCACTGTAAAGCATAAGCCACTGAGAAGAGTCACAAGCCCAGAGTCCTCAGACCTATGCATGGGTGAAGGCACACAGATGTAACATGCCTGGAACCTGCTTTTGGAAGACTTTCAATACATTTGAAGATTTGTGCCCACAATGGGCACACAGATATTTTCCTTTTGGTATTCATATTCTTACAAACCAATCAGAGGGAAAGAGACTTCATTTGGTATAGCTAGATGCTGGTCTATAAAGCGGTAGCAGGGTTTGCTTAGTGGGAACTATGGCGGCTCCTAAGCATTAAGCAAGGTGATATGATTTCACACAGGATATGCTTTCACATATAATGAAGATGTGGTCCCACAGAAGATATGATCTCACACATGGTAGAGATGGTATGATTTCACACATGGCAAAGACAGTATGATGTCATATATGACGAAGATAGTATGATTTCACACATGAAGATGGTATGATCTCACACATGGTGAAAATGATACAATCTCATACATAGGACTCTGTGGCCTGGATAAGAGTATTCTATGCAGGGTTACAGGTAGATGAGGTTATCTCAAACTCACCCAATGATCACAGATGAGACAGGACAGAGTAAACAGAACCAGGGCAGGAGGAGGAGAGAAAGGGGAATCGGTCAAGCAGGGAGGAAGAGAGAACAGAGGGAGGATTCCCCCTCTGCTTTCCCTGTTTCATTCTCTCTCTTGGGCAGCTTAGCTATCTTCAAACCTGGCCTTCTCACCTCCTCCTGCCTCCTCTTCCTCAGCCTGGCCAGCAAACTAGAAAAGCAAGTCCTTACCAGAGACAATCATTCGTCAAGCGGGCCTTGTACCTTCTTAAAGTCCCCAGGGTGGCTGAAACCACCCTCCTGCACAAGCAAGCAGAGGCTGCCTCATCAACCTTGGGCCTGCCCCTCCTCCCTAGGGAAGTGCCAGGAGGTTAACAGAGCACACCTGGTGAGGAGGCAGTCTTTCTTTTTCGCAAAGGCTCACCTCTTTCCCTCCCCTAAGTCTCCAGCCCTTCTTGACCCCCTCTCTGCCACTTCCTACCTCTGCCAGCCCCTCCCACAAGTCACCCTACTATTTATTCATCCTTTTCTTCCTTTTCCAGGCACCTTGGGTCACAGAGACTTTTAAAGTCCCACCACCCAGCCCTCTTCTGTCCCTTATCCTCTGACTGTCTCAGCTCACAAAGTTCAGGAATGATCTCCCAAATACCACAGGAAGAATAGTTTTCACTCCTCTGTGAGACGGTTAATCTTGACTACCAACAAGGCTGAACTGAGAAGTGCCTAAGAGATCAGTGATATAGCTCTAGTGTACCCATGAGAGTACTTGCAGAGAAGACTAACCAAGTGGAGAAGGACCCGCCCTGAATGTGGGTGTCACCATATTGGAAGCCTGGGTGATACAAAAGGAAAAAGTCCATTGCTGTGGGTGTTTTCTCTCTCCACCTCCAGTCCCACAGGATGTAAACTGTTCTTCTCTAGCACCCTTTTCTACCATGATAGACTGGCATTCCTGAAACCACCGGCACTAGGCAATACCCCTCCCTCAAAGAAGTTGCTTCCTGCATTGTCATAATGTAATAAATAACACACTCCTCCTCTATCAGACTTTCAAACAGCATTGGAGTCTATTTTTCTTTGTATTGGTCAGGGTTCTCTAGAGACATAGGACCTGTAAAAATGAATACATATGGGATCGATTAAAATGACTTACAGGCTATGGTCCAGCTAGTCCAACAATGGCTGTCTACCAACACAAAGTGTTCAGTCCATGAGTCTGGATGACAGCTGGTCATCAGTATATGCTGGAATCCTGAAGAAGTATGCTCTAATGTCAGTCAAGGAATAGACTCACTAGTGAGATAGCAAGAAGGAAAAAACAAAGAGAGGGGGCTTTTTTTTTTATATAGGATGCCATAGAGGATGCCAGCAAAAGGTGTGTCTCAGATTATGGGGATTAAAAGAGAATCTTCCCATTTCAAATTATCTAATTAAGAAAAAAAGTCTCTTACAGGTATACCTTACCACTGGGTTTTAGTTCATTCCAGATATAGTCAGATTGACAAGAAAGAATAGACATCATACCTTTCCCCTCTTCTTCAAGACCTGCTGGCTGGTTTCCTTGCTATACAACCAGCCTGGGTACCCAACTATCTCTCTGAAAACCCTTTCTTAGTTGCCTTCACTTGTATTTATCCCTCAATTCCTAAACCTTAAATTTTCTCCCAAGTCAGGATCCTCTTCTAGCCAGAATCATTGCTTTGTATCTTTGAAGGATAGCCACACTCTGTCTCTGCACCTTTGACTTCTGACCAGTGCCCCAACCCATGTTTCTAGCTCTGGTTATTCTCACCTACCTGTTCTATCCAAGCTCATTCATCCCTGTATGTTTCAGAATGTCAAGAAATATGGTAGGCATTTCAAATACCAAGATCTGTAAGATTATCCTCAAGGCCTTCACAATTTAGTGGAAGAGATGCATGTATGACTAGGCAAATAAGAGCAATGTGGAAACACACAGAAAGTCACAGGACAGTATGAAGTATTTAAAAGGAGTATCAAACTAGAAAACACAACCCAGGCTGGGGATGAGGAAATCTGGGAGCTTTTTACAAAGATAAGATGCTTCCCTTACTACTTAGAGAACAAAAGTGATGTGGAGAGCATAAGAAATTCTGAGTGCTACTAGCAAAATTCACTGATAGTAGTTATTAACTGTGCATTATCAGTGACAAAAATGAAAGTCAAGAAGACACCTAAGAGTCTAGCAGAGTCTTTTAGTCAAGGTTGTCATTGCAATGATAAAACATCATGACTGAACACAACTTGAGGAGAAAGAGGATTATTTGGCGTATGTATCCTGGGTCACAGTCCATTGTGAGAAGCCAAGATAGGAATTCAGACAGGGTAGAAACCTGGAGGCAGGCACTGATTCAGAGGCCAGGGAGGGATGTTGCTTACTGGCTTACTCTTTAGGTCATGCACCACTTCCTTTCTCATAGCACATGACCACCAGCCCAGGGTGAGGGGGGACACTCCCACACCAATCATCAACCAAGAAAAAATACTACAGGCTTGCCCATGGACCAATCTGGTAGGGGCATTTTCTCAATTGAGATTTCAGCTTCCAAAATGTCTCTAGCTTGTGCTGAATTGGCATAAAAACTAGATAGCACCCAGGTACCATGGAGTGGCATACCAGTGCCAATTTCCTATTTACGCTGTCTATTCAGTAGATCAAGAAATCATTCAGCTGTGTACTGGGATATGGCTCACCGGGTAGAGTGAGCACAGAGCCCTGAATCCCATTCCCAGCACCACATAAACTAACCATGGGAATGTATACCTGTAATCTCAGCATTTGGGAAGCAAAAGCAATAGGATCCTAAGGTCAAGTTCAAGATCAAGTCAAGTCAGACGATACAGCAAGTTTGAGGTCAGCCTGGACTAGACCCTGAGGCCCTGATTCCTCTCTCTCTCTCTCTCTCTCTCTCTCTCTCTCTCTCTCTCTCCTCATTCTTGCAGAACAATACATATGATACCTTATCACTTTAGTAAAAACAAGCTCATATGTATTGCTTGCCAAGTCGATCTGTCTGTGCATGCATAAAATAGAATAATGCTACCATACCATTCCGTGAGTGCTTTCTACAACTAACTCTTCCAGGCACTTTTCTTTATTTTGAAAATGAAAAAAAAGGCAAAGCAAAGAAAGGACAAATTTTTACCCACCATCATGTAGGCAGTAGTTGACAGAGCCAAGCTGTGAACTCAAGTGGCTGACCCTGGTGCTACTGTGCTCTCATCATGGTGGAAAACAGGACTATCAGAGAAATTCTTCTTGAACTTGTACCTCTTTATAGTGTTCGAAATTCACTAAATGAATATGCATTAATTTCTAACTGGAGAAGAAAGGGAAATTTTAAAAAAGGAAGAGGAAGGAAATGCAGGTGAGAAATGAGGAGGAGAGAGAGAGAATGGGGGAGAGAAGAGATGAGAAAAAGAAAAGGAAGAAGAATATGCCAGTGTTCAGCCCCCCTTGCTATCGTAGCACGAGTGGCAGAGTTAGTTTTATGGCAACACTTGTCTTATGGATCTGGAGATCAGGAGTCCACAGATATTTGCAATTGTGCTCTTCCTGAGGACTCATGGGAAGAATCTGGTCTTCCCTAGCTTCTCAAGGCTATCTAGGATTATTGCACAAATTCTATTTGGTATTATAATAATAATCCAGAGTCAAATATTGGGGGAGCTGACATATTAGAGAGATAGAGAAACAAACCACAGCCACTTCTCACCCAGCCAACTCCTCAGGCTTGGCTCCATGAATCCTCAGAGAGAAAAAAAGTGTCAGGCCAAGGTCAAAAGCCCCACCTCCTCTAGCCTTATCTTTCTGCCCCAGCTATCTCACTTCCTGGTTCAGCTTGCCTAGAGCTAGGATTAAAGGTGTGTGCCACCACCCACCACCTAGCTCTGTTTGCCTAGAACTCACAGAGATCCAGACAAATGAGATTAAAGGCATGGATTACCACTCTGTGAGTGGTTCTGCCCTCTGATATTTCAGACTATTTTTATTAAATTTCTAATATATCACCACACTAGGATGCACAGCTTTGGATCCCATCCTGTCTTTAAACAATAGAGCAGTATCTTCCACTCAGCCTCTAATGTGGGCCTCCAGGCTCCCCCTTACACTGTTCCTTCTGATTCCATGCAGGCCCACAGCATGGTCCAGAACAATCTCTACATTCTCAACTGAACTCCTAAGTGTATTTTGCCAAAGTAATATTTTCACAGATTCCAAGAAGTCAAAGGAGGACATCCTTAAAGGTAAGGAAAGTTTTTGGATCTATTACACAGAAGAAAGAAGAAAAGAAAAAGGAAGGAAGGAAAACTTCTAGTCAAGCTTTGGGATTTCTATTTGTACTAACTGTTCAAATGAATAGTCTCACATCCAACCTTGAACTTCAGTTATCCTTCATCTCCTCCCTCATGGCTTCTAGAGCATCTAGCCCTTGAGCTCTCTGGGGCAGGAACTCTGCCATCTTGCTTCCCAGCCAGCCACCTCCAGTGCTTTGTACACAGCACAGGCTCAGTAGTATTCGTGGCACAGGATTGAATTGTTGCGAATACGGCTTCCCTGCCTGAGCCTGCCCTTGTGGCCTAGGCTGACACCCTTGAGATTAACTGCCTAATGAATAAAGTTGCTGAGCTTGGCCCAGCTGTGCCTTTCAGAGTGTATTTGGGTTTGTTATGCCAACTACAGATGATTGCCCCTGTCACCAGTCAGGAACCTGAGCTGCCAAGGCAAGGCAGGCGAGGCCACCTGATCTCTGCTGCAGCTGCAGAGGCAGCCTGTGAGATGTGGCTTTGGTTCACCTGCCTTGAGTGACATGGAACATGATGCTGCCTTCTAAAGCTGCCAACTGACAGGCTGCACAGGCCTGCAGCAGGGCTGTCATTGTCCACCCAAGGAATTCCTGGTCATGTCTGTCCTCTGTCCCCACTGCCCCTATTTACTTGGGGGTAGTGATATTTGAATAAAGATGTGGAGTTGCATGCACTCAGGGGTTGTTAGAAATCTTATTTTCAATGAGTCCAGAATACACACATTCAGAAACAGCAGAACCTTCAAAAGACGCACCATCCATTCACTGAGGCCACTGATTCTGGTTTGTAAGGGCTCCAAAGGACAAGCCCCAAGGCAATGAAACAAGAAGATTGCCATCTTTTGGATGAGGCTACAAGGAAAGTCCCACAGCCTCCAAAAGGTCATACAAGGATACTTCAGCACAGACCCCTGGACAGAGGGAAAAGATACCCACTGAAGACTGGGCAAGAGTGACGACCTGCAGCTGTTCCCATCTGTGCTTCCCTCCATGGCCTTTGCCATCTGCCATGGAGGGTGGACTGCTGTTGCCCAGAGCTCCCTTTTCTCACTGGGCTTTTCTCCCCTGGGAGTAAGTAAGTGTGCCAAGGCTCTAGAATACTAATTCTGTGTGTGTGCTGGTAACCTGTCCATTCAGTTAAACAAAAACAAAAACATAAACAACAACAAAAAACCAGACAAGCAGCATGCCTTATGATGGGCCAGGCACTGTTCTGGATGCCAAGAAACAGCACTCAACAAAACATACTGAAAACCTTCTCTCATGGGAGACAGAAGTAAACACAGAAAATAAAAAAAAAAAAAAATAGAAACACAGCAACATGCAAGACAGCAAGAAGTTCCTAAGAGAAAACAGAAAACGTAGATAAGAAGTGTGAACCAAGCTATAGAGCAGTGAGCTGGGTGTAACCCAGAATGACTTACCAAACGGAATATTTAGTGTCATGCCTTCCTTCTCTACTGAGTTCTTGTTACCTGAGGGGCCTCATCCATTTAGACTTCAGTACCTGGAGCCACAAACAGCCCGTGCTGTCTGTTGGAAAGCTGGTACCTGTCTGAGAATGATTCCTATCGCACCCCCAGAAGAGCCAGATGGTGCCTGGCAAGTGTCTCTGCTAACCCAAGGGAAGCCTTTCAATTGTTTTAATTAATTCTTTGAGAATTTCATGCAGTGTATTTTGATCATATCCACCTCCTCTTAATTCTTCCCCAACACTTACCCTCTGCAAACTTGGTGTCCTCTTTGTATCCCCCATAATAACCCATCAATTCCAATCCCCCCCATACTTCTGCATGTGGAGCCATCAGTCAGTCTACCAGGAGTCACACACACCATTAAAGAAAACTTATTCTCCATTCCCCAGAAGCCATCAGCTGTCTATAGCTCCTCAGTTAGGGGTAGGGGCTTATGGACCTCTTTCTCACTCCATGCTAGGACGTTAGTAGCTTATCTTGGGCCAGTATTCTCCAGTCAACCACAGCTTAAATGGTCATGACCTGAGCTCTGTGCTTGTGATTGTACAGTCATGTCATGTCCAAACACTGTTTCATTTCAATTTTCCCCAACATCTGAGCTTAAAATTCTCCCAGCCTCTCTTCAGTGTTGGTACCTGAGCCTTGGAGAGGGGGTCCCATTTGTGTCTAAGAAATTCAGACTATACTATACACTTTCACCAGTTGTGTATTTCTGAGTTAATCATTGCACCTGCACAAAGAAGTTTCTTTGGTGGGGTTTGAGAGCAGCACTAACTTATCAGTAGAGACATATAAATCTAGAGAGCAGCTTGATACTATATGCATTTAAGCAGAATAATAGTATTACACTATACCCTGGGGTCTTTAAACTCTCCAACCAACAGTTTTGACTAGATTTGCAATACCAAGCAATTGATGCCTTCTGTGGAGGGAACTTACATGCAAGCAGAAGGCAGCTGGTTACATCCATAATGTTAATGCCACTATTACATCCATGGGCATGTCTTGCTATATCAGTCTTAAAGTTCAAAAGATTGACAGTTGGGTAGATTTCTGCTGACTCCCACTCCCCAATAGTCTGCAGAACACCTTAAAGCATTAAGAAAGTTACCCAGAAGAAAAGAAACATTATTAGTATCAACTTCATTTCTCCATGTCCTGTGACATCTTCAGCATCAACATTCTGGTGAGCAACCAAAGGAAAAGGCAAGAGTATGTATTGTTTTGGGGTAGGGGGCAGGTTTTGGGATAATTTAGACCAACAACTCAGGAGAACTATCTCATGCCTGGCACTGGGCTTTGTACTTGGCAGTCCATGACTTCTGGGATGATTATAATCCCTTATGTAATATAATTCAATTAAACTTTTATATTATGTATGAAGTATATATAACAGTAGCCTTTTGTGTGGCTCTTTCCAACATACTTGTGTTAGTTACACCTCACTCAACCCCGTTCATATCAGGGTAAGCCTTTAAGGAAGACAAAACTTGATTATAAAATATTCACTACACTATCAAGAAGTCAGGATTCAACTCTGTTCACCAAATGGAGCAGAGGTACAATAGACATCTGCTTGAGGAACTGTGAAGTCACCCACTTACACTAGAACTGTTTCTCAGCTTTAATATCATTAACATTTGTAGATAGACAGTTTCCATTAGTGGGAGCCATCCTGTGCATTGTAAGTTGTAGAGTAGCATTTCTGGATTGTATCCAGTAGATGTCCACTAGTCACCATGACAACCAAAATTATCCTCAGACAGAGGCAGATATCCCCCACAGGACAAAATATCAATCATAGCAAAGAATCATTGTACTTATAGAGCTTTGACAGAGATATGGAAAACTTAATTAAATATTACAAAAGAGTAGCAAAGAATTTCCTTCTGATGCATGGATTTATTTCTTTTATTTTACAAGGGCATATAAGTAAATCACATCTTACTATATGTTTAATTGATTTGGAGATCAGAAATAATATAAATCAGAATTGTTTCAGAAATATTGGAGGACTTTTGAAGAAAAAAAGTCAATGGGAACAAAATAGAGACATGTTTCATCATAGGAAGTAAAACACATAGGAAAAAATTATAGTGGAGGGAAGAACCCTATGCAAATATAAATGTAAATTCTAAACTATGCTTTATCTATGAGTATAATGACATAAAAACATGAAAATTAAAATGGCAGGATTGTGAGAATATTTCTTTCGTGTGTGGGGGTGTGTGTGGTTATGAAGTCATATAGTAATTATATTTCTAAAAATCTTTTTCTACATCTTCTGGATATTGATGATGGAGAGCTGTGATGGAAGCATCAACCAGACTTTATTTATCATGGAAGAACTATTCTTGCAATTTAGGGCAGCCCAAGCCTCTGAAACTTTTCAGTCAGCAAGAGGTACATGGCTTCACCTGGAAAAAAGTCAGGGTATCCATCAGAATCACAAAGTATCAGACTAATTCAATGGCAGAGTGCTTGCCTGGCATGTGCAAGGCCCTGAGCTTGAGTCTCAACCAGGAAAGAGAGAGAGAGAGAGAGAGAAAGAGAGAGACAGAGATTTCCATGACAAATTTCATGTGTTTCAGGATGTATTGTATCTCACCCTTGATAACTGGCCTAAGTATATATGGGTTACTCCCCCTCTTGTCACGGCACAGCTGGTCCCAAGCTGGGATAGTGAAAAGCCTTTACTAATGGCTGGGGCACAATGAAAATCTAGGACATCCCTCTTTCAAAATATTACTTTCTCCTTTTCAGTCAGCAGACAGCCATAGCACTGTATTCTGTCACCTAAGGATAATGGTCACCAGCCTCCATCTACCACATAAGGATGTAATTCTAAACATCGTTACTTTCCATAGTCTAGAAAGTGTAGAGAAACACAGGGTTGATTTGCATTGGAGATTATTTCACAAGAATGAGCCATCTAAACAAATGTCTGAGGTCCCAACAGGATAGCTTCATGAGCCTACCCCCTAGCTCCATAGTCATGTAGAAGGTTCTCACAAGCAGCAGTAGTGTGTTGTTGAGTTACAGCAACCTGAAATACCTTCCAGTGTTCATGACCATCAATTCGATAAGTTTCTCTGGTATCCTAGAGACAGTCATAGCTCTCATCTCAACACAGTGTGTGGCAGAGGTGAATTACCATGTATTGGTGGCAAAATAGTACAAGAAAGCAGCATAGTGCAGTGCAGAGCAAGATGGGGGTTTACGGCACCAGGTCAGGAGCCAGGTGGTTTGGGTACCATCTGCCAAGTATCTAACTCTAGGGAAATGATGACTTTTCTATCAGCATCTTGTCCTGTATATAGAGGTTGGAATGGTGGTGATGAAAATGGCAAGAAGATAGTTATAAGGAATATTAAAAATAAGCCATGCAAGGCCCTGGACTGTAGTAAAACCTTAAATATCATATTTATTAGATGTACCTGCAACTTCAAAGCTGATCTCTGACACTCACTCAGTGTGTGATCTCATTTCAGTCTGGCCTTCCCCACACCTGGTTCATTACCTAAGGAGTGAAGTTACTATCCTTAATGTTTTTAATTGCCATGAAGCAAATGTTTTTACAATTATGTTTAGAGTCTCTGTGATACACTCAGGAAGCACATCACCTGAACATCCCTCAGAGGAGCCCTGGAAGAGTCCAGTAGTCTGAATGGGTACTAGTGTTCTAGTTAAACATAGGAAGCTCACAAAGGAGCAATCAGGGGAGAAAGAAGAGGAAAAAAAAAGAAAAAGCATGTCATTTTCTCTTCCAAGTAAAAGTGTTCTCAATACAATAGGGTGGGGGAAAGAACTTTTACTCTGCAGAGCCTTAATATGTTTCAGAATGCCTTGAATTTCAGTAGACCATTTTGATGGTGTCTCCATGGCATTACACAGGATTGCCATCCCAAGATCAATAGAGGATCAATTCTAACTTGAAAAGACAGAAGTCACATATAGCAAGAGTATCACTCCACTTATGGATATGCATTAGGTTTTTATGGTTCAGACCCTCATCTGACTTTGACATTGTACGTAAATGCTAAGTAATGTTAGGCTTCCCAAAGATGGAAGAAAAATCTGATTACTTCTGCTTTCTGAGTCTTAGTTCCCTTCACTGCTTTGGATAAATTCTTGTGGTTTGAATGAAAATACCCCCATAATCTCATAGAAAGTGACACTATTAGGAGGTATGGCTCTGTGGGGATAGGTGTGGTCTTGTTGGAGGAAATGTGTCACTAAGGGTTAGGCTTTGAGGTTTCAGATGCACAAGACAGGGTCAGTGTGATTCTCTCCTCCTGCTGCCTGTCAATCCAAATATAGAACTCTTAGCTCCTTCTCAATCACCATGCCTGCCTAGATGCCACCATGTCTTCTGCCTTGAAGACAATGAACTGTAAGCCAACTCCAGTTAGATGTTTTCCTTTATAAGAGTTGTTGTGGTCATGGTATTTCTTCATAGCAATAGAAACCCTAGCTAAGACAGTCATATATATGTCATATATATATATACATATATATGTATATGGGGGATGTTGGAAATAAGGAACATAGAATAGTTGAAGTCCACATTTTTGAACACATTTCTGCACCACTGGAAATGAAATTGGGAAGAGTCTGTTTAGGCTTCCCCCTAGCAAATGGAAGCCCTTGATAGTTACAGAGACTCCTTCCTGATAGAGGCTCTGAGTCACAAAAAATTCACGGAGAGCTTTTATCTGTCCATTTTTTTATCTTCTCATAACCTTGGATTTATCTTCTGCATCATAAATATCTGTGTAGGTCCCTTACTAAGTTCCTCTGGCTTTCTACCCATATCTAGCACTGCACACAGACATTGCTGTCAACTGCATCACCTTCAAAGTCTGTCACTCCAATACCATGTTCCAGGTTGAAAAGTTCTCCTTCTGACCTCCTTATTTATGGAGGGTCATTTACATCCTCACCAGGACCTCCATTTGACACACACTCTTTCAGTGCTTTCCTGCCTTCAATTACCTCTCAATCCTCTCCTTCTCCATGACCCTTCACATCAGCATATCTCTGCCAGGTCTCCTGTTATTCTCCATCTTCAAAACTCCAATCCCCTTATGGAGAGTGTTGTAAAGATCTAGGTAAGACAGTTCTCCACTGTAAAGAGTTATTGTGAAAGTAAGGTGTTCATGCTTCAACTATCTGAGCACCAATACTCCATTATCCCCACGGGGCAGACCCTCAGAGAGACTAGGTGAGAATATTTGGTTGTAGGCCAGTTGTTCTATCCACAGGCAGAATTGCTTCTTCTGTGAAACCTGAGCTGTTTCTAATGCCTTTCATCCAATTAAATCTAGGCAGCCAATATTCTAAGATAATTTTTACTTATAGTACATTGTTTATAAACCAGACATCTCAACAAAATGCCCTCCTAACACTACCTAGGTCAATGTCTGACTGAGCAACTAGGTGTTCTACCCTACTCAAGTTAGCACACAACTGAGCGTCATAAGAAACCATGCAATTTACCATCTAGACTTAGACACTCAAGTGAATGGAAGAACCATTGATTGATAACTATTCCAGAACACAAATAAACTTTTTTAAAAGACAGAAAAAATTTGAAATACAGAGCCTCACTAAAGCTATGGGATTACTAAAATCCATCCCACAAATTCCCTCTATGATTTAGTATGGTTCAGCAGGCAACAAAATTTCCCAACGTGAGAGAAAGTAGATCTACCACATATGAGTTCACAGACCTGGAAGGTTCTTGTGATGGTTTAAATGAGATGTCTCCCCTAATCACAGATACTTGAGGACTCAGTTCCAAGCCATTGCCCTGTATGTACTATGAAGATCTGGCGTTGAACACCTTGCTTCCACAATAACTTTTCAGAGGCTTCAGAGATGTTGTCTTGCTTAAGAAAATACATCATGAGCAGAAGAGGTGTCCCAGCTGGCCAACCAGGACAGCTAAGACAGCCCACAGGTCTGGGCAACAGGGCTCAAAACTTGCCCCCCAACCCATCTCAGCTTCAGCTGCAGGCAAGCAAGCAAGACTCTGACTATCTGCATCCCTCATCAGACCCTCTACGTCATAAGCCTTAGATCATTTCCCAAAGCCACCCATCCTTCAACCTCAGCTGTTTTCTCAGACACAGCCTCTGGAAAGCCCCAGCAGAAAAGCTCCAGCTGCAGCTGCTTTCTTAGACACAGCCTCTAGAGAGCTCAATCTCAAGAACTGCTGCTCCCTGAGAACCAGCCTCTGGAGAGCTTCTACATAATAGCTCTAGCTACAGATCTCAATTTCTCAATTTCTCCCTGAGACACAGATGCCACTGCCTCCAAGTTCTCTAAGAGCCCCAGTTGCACTAAGAGCACCTAGTAGACCAAAAACAACTAACTGAAACACAGACAACATTTGCACCAATCAGCAGAGGAGATGGGCAGTGTAAAAATTCATTCAACAACATGAAGAACAATATGGCAGCACTAGAACCTAGTGGTTCTACAACAGCAGGACCTGAACATTCCCATATAGAAGAAACAGAAGAAAACGACCTTTAAAATATCTTTATAAAGATAATAGAAGCCCTTAAAGAGGAAATTAACGAAGCAGTGAAAAACACCCTTAAGGAAATAGAGGGAAAGACAAGCAAAAAAATTGGAAGAAAACAAATTTCTTTTCTTTTTTTAAATTTATTTATTTTTATTTATTTGCCTTGGTGTTTGCCTGGAACTGGGAACTGGAACTACAGACAGCTGTGAGCTGCCATGTGGATGGTGGGAATTGAACCCCAGTCCTCTGAAAGAACAGTCAATACTCTTAACCACTGAGCCATCTCTCCAATCAAATAGGTGATAGGAATAGTGAAACAAAACTAAAACAAAAACAATAAAGAAGACACAAATCAAGGGAATGTTGAAAATGGAAAATCTGACTAAACAAACAGGAACTAAAGACCCAAGCATTACTAGTAGAATACAAGAGATGGAAGAGAGAATCTCTGGTATGGAAAATTCAATAGAGGAAATAGATTCATTAGTCAAAGAAAACTCTGAAGTTAAAAAAAGCATAACACCATGAAAAAGCAAACATAAGAATAATAAGAATAGAAGAAAGAAAAGAATACTAGCTCAAAGATACAGAAAATATATTCAACAAAATCATAAAAAACTTATCCAACCTAAAAAAAAAAAAATGCCTATGAAGATACAAGCTTACAGAACACCAAATAGACTAGACCCTCCCAAAAAAGTTTGTTCACCACACAATAATTAAAACATGAAACATATAGAATAAAGAAAAAATTTAAGAGCTGCAAAAAAGTAACATATAACAGCAGACATATCAGAATAACACCTGACATCTCAGTGGAAACTATAAAAGCCAGAAGGTTCTGGAAAGATGTTATAAGGGCACTAAGAGACCACAGATGCCACCTAGACTACTATCACCATAGTTGGAGTAAACAAGATATTCTATGACAAAACTAGATTTAAACACTTTCTATCCATAAATCCAGTCCTACAAAAAGTACTAGAAGGAGAATTTCAACCTAACGAGGCTAGATACACCCAGAAAGCCACAAGCAATAGATAATCCCACAGATGCAAACGCCAAAGTAAAGAAACACACACACAACCACCAAAAATAACAGAAACTAAAATTCATTGGTCATTAATATCTCTTAATATCAATGGACTCAATTCACCTATAAAAACACACGGGCTAACACATTAAGTACAAATACAGGATCCATCCTTTTGCTGCATACAAAAAACACACCTCAACTTCAAAGACAGACACTGTCTCAGAGTAAAGGGTTGGGAAAAGATTTTCTTATCAAATTGACTCAAGAAACAAGCTGGTGTAGCTATCCTAATATCTAACAAAATAGGCTTCATAGTAAATTCAATCAAAAGGGATCAGAAGGAAATTACTTATTCATCTCAGGAAAAATCCATCAAGAAGAAATTCCAATCCTGAACATTTATGTCCCCAATACAAAAGCACTCACACATGTAAAAGAAACACTACTAAAGCTTAAACCTTATGTCAAACCCCACACAATAATAGTGGGAGATTTTAATACTCCACTCACCAATGGACAGGTCTTCCAGACAGAATCTGAAAAGAGAAATAAGGGAGCTAACACATGCTATGACTCAAATGGACTTAACGGATATATACAGGACATTCCACCTAAATAACAAAGAATATACCTTCTTCTCAGCACCCCATGAAACTTTTTCTAAAATTCTTCATATACTCAGCAATAAAACAAATATAAATACATATTTAAAAATGGGAATAACCCCTTGTATCCTACCAGGTCACCATTAACTAAAGTTAGAGCTCAACAACACCACAAATCACAAAAAAGCCTACAAAGTCACAAAAACTGAATGTCTCTCAATTGAACAAACTCTGGGTCAAGGAAGAAATAAAAGACTTTCTAGAATTTAATGAAAATGAATTCACAACGTACCCAAACTTAAGGGACACAATGAAAGAAAGTCATGCTGACAGGAAAGTTCATAGCACTAGATTAGAGAATTCTCAAACAAGAGACTTAACAGCACAGCTAAAAGCTCTGGGACTATCAGTATCAAACTCGCCCAGAAGAAGTAGATGGAGGGAATTATCAAACTCAGGGCTGAAGTCAATAAAATAGAAAGAAAGGGAACAATACAAAGAATAAATTAAACAAAGAGTTGTTTCTTTGAGAAAGTCAACAAAATAGACAAACCCTTATTCAAACTAAATAAAAGGCAGAGAGAGAATATCCAAATTAACAAAAATTACAAATAAAAGAGGGAACATAACAACAGACACCAAAGAAATCCAAAGAACCATTAGGTCATATTTCAAAAATCTCTACTCCACAAAATTGGAAAAACTAGAGAAATGGAAAGCTTTCTGAACAGGTACAACTTACCAAAATTAAATCAAGATCAGATAAATGACCTAACTAAACTTATAACCTCCAAGGAAACTGAAGTTCTTATTAAAAATCTTCCAAGCAAAAAAGCCCAAGGCCAGATGGCTTCAGTGCAGAATTTTACCAGACATTCAAAGAAAAACTAATACCAATACTCCTCAAATGGTCCCATACAATAGAAACTGAAAGAACATCACCAAACTCTTTCTATGAGGCTACAGTCACCCTGATACCCAAACTACGCAAAGATGAGACAAAGAGAATTACAGACTAATCTCCCTCATGAATGTTGATGCAAAAATACTCAATAAAATACTGACAAACCAAATTCAAAAACATAGCAAAAAATCATCCACAGTGATCAAGTAGGCTTCATCCCAGAGATGCAGGAATGGTTCAACATACAAAAAATTATCAATGTCATTTATCGTATAAACAACCTGTAAAGAAAAAAATCACATGATAATCTCATTAGATGCTAAAAAAGCCTCTGAAAAAATTCAACACTCCTTCATGATAAAAGTCCTGAAGAGATCATGAATACATGGAAAATACCTAAACACAATAAAGGCAAAATACAGCAAGCCATTAGCCAACATTAAACTAAATAGAGAGAAACTCAAAGCAAACCCACTAAAATCAAGAACAAAACAAAGCTGTCCACTCTCTCCGTATCTATTCAATATAGTTCTTGAAGTTTCAGCTAGAGCAATAAGATAACAAAAGGAGATCTAGGGCATAAAATTTGGAAAGGAAAAAGTCAAACTATCATTATTTGTAGATGATACGATAGTATACATAAGTGACCACCAAAATTTTATCAAGGAATTCCTATAGCTGATAAATACCTTCAGTAATGTAACAGGATACAAGATTAACTCAAAAATTTAATATCCTTCCTATACACAAATGATAAATGGACTGAAAAAGAAAGGGTCTGGCCACAAGGAGTTTACTCCAGTAAGTGAATGAGCAGCATGAATGGGCATTTTTGTAAATGGGGAGATTATAAGAGTGGGTATGAAGCTGAGAGGACTGATAACTGAGTTTGATGGGATGCATGATGTAAAATCACATATATAAAAGCAATAGCTGCAAATAGCATCAAATATCTTGGGGTAACTCTAACTAAAGAAGTGAATGACCTATATGACACAAATTTTAAGTCACTAAAGAAAGAAATTAAAGAAGGTATCAGAAAATGAAAAGATCTCCATGCTCTTGGTTAGGTATGATCAGCACAGAAAAATGGCAGTCTTACCAAAAGCAATCTACAGATTAAATGCAATTCCCATCAAAATCCCAATATAATTCCTTACAGACCTCCAAAGAGTAATAGTCAATTTATTGTGGAAAATAAAAAATCCCCACGATTGCCAAAAAAAAAAAAAAAAGAGAGAGAGAGAAAAATCCTGTTCATAACAGAACATCAGGAGGTATCACCATCCCTTACTTTAAGATATACTATAGAGCTACAGTCATGAAAATAGACTTGTGGATAAATAGAATCAAACCAAAGACCCTGACATTAATCCACATATAGATGAGCACCTGATTTTTGACAAAAAGGCCAAAAATATAAAATGGAAAAAAGATAGCACTTTCAACCAATGGTGCTGGCATAACTGGATGGTAGTATGAAGAACAGTGCAAATAGATCCATATCTATCACCCTGCACAAAATTAAAGTCCAAGTGGAGCAAAGACCTCAACATAAACCCAGTTACATGTAACTTGGTAGAAAAAAATGAGAAATATCCTTGAACACACTGGCACAGGTAACTACCTCCTAAATATGATACTAGTAGTACAGACACTAAAAACAACAATTAATAAATGGGATTTTCAGAAACTAAGAAGTTTCTGGAAGGCAAAGGACATGATCAATAAGACAAAACAACAGCCTACAAAATGGGAAAAAAATCTTCACCAACCCTATATCTGACAGAGGACTGTCTCTAAAATATATAGAGAGCTCAAAAAAATAGAGGTCCAAAAAATAAATAATTCAATTTTAAAAAGGTGTTCAGAACTAAATAGGGAATTCTCAATAGAAGAACATCAAATGGCAAAAAGACACTAAAAGAATTTCTTGACATTTTTAGCCATCAGAGAAATAAATGCAAATCAAAACAGCTCTGAGATACCATCTTACACCTGTCAGAATGGCTAAGATCAAAAACACAGATGACAGCCTATGATGGAGGAGATGTGAAGCAAGGGGAGCACTCCTCAGTATGACGGTTCCTCAGAACACTGGAAATCAATCTACCCAATGATCCAACAATACCACTTTTGGACATATACCCAAAGGATACACATTCTTACCCCAAGGTCAGTAGCATTATTCATAATAGCCAGAACGTGGAAACAACCTAGATACCCCTCAACTGACAAATGAATTAAAAAATTGTGGCACATTCACACAATGGAATATTACTCAGCAGTAAAATCAATGACATCCTGAAATTTGCAAGCAAATGGATAGATCTGGAGAGTATCATCCTTAGTGAGGTAACAGACCTAGAAAGACAGGCATAATATGTACTCACTCTAAGTGGATTTTGACATTAAAGCAAAGGATAACCAGGCGACAATCCACATTCCCTGAGCATTTAGGTAACAAAAGAAACTTGAGACATCCATGAATTCCTCTGGAAAGGGGAAATAGAGAAGATCTCTTGAGTAAATTGGGATCATATAGCAAAGCGAGCAAGGAGCAGTACAAAGAGATCATGAGAAAATGAGATGGTTGAATGGGGGAAACAACAGAGAAAGGGAACAAAAGAAACAGATATCTTGATAGAGAGAACCAATGTGAGGTTAGAGAAAAACCTGGTGATAGGGAAACCTCCAGGAACCCACAAAATGTCCCCAGATAGGACTCCAAGCAATAGTAAAGAGGGTGCCTAAACAGGACTTCCCCTATAATCAAATGAATGACCACTCTGTCATTATAGAACCTTTTTGCAGCAACTGATGGAGGCAGAAGCAGAGATCCATAGCTAAGCTCCAGGTCGAGCTCCAGGTCCAGCTAAAGAGAGACAGAGGAGAGAGTATATGAGCAAAGGGATCAGGATCATGAGGAGGAGATCGACAGAGACAGCTGACCTGAGCTATTGGGAGCTCACTGACTCTAAAAAGACAGCTGAGGAACCTTCATGGAATGGATCTAAACCCTCCAAATACAGATGACAGTTTGTGGAGCCTCTTACAGTAGGACCAGAGTTTATTCTTGGTGCATGAACTGGCTTCTCAAAGCCAATTCCCTACAGAGGAACACCTTACTCAGTCTCGGACCTACATCAACTGGATATGCCAGATGGAACTGCCTCACCTTGGGATGCCTTGTCCTCCCTGGGGTATGAATGGGGGAATAGGGGGAGAGAGTTTGAGGGAGGGTGGGAGGAGAGAAGAGAGGAGGAGCATTGGTGGGTATGAGAAAAAAAAACTTCTTAAATAAAAAATTACTTAAAAAAGAAAACATATCAATAGGGGAAGGCTTTTTTGGTTTAAAGACTTACGCCATTTTTAATTCTCGCTCTGTCTCTTTGCTTTGTGCTTATGGTTCAAAATGTGACCACTCACCTTGATATCTAGCTGCTGTGCCTATCACTTGCTGACATGTTCTTAATCATGACGGAATCTGATTCCTTTGGAACTGTAAGTCCAAATAAATTCTTCCTTCTATAAGTTGCTTTAGTCACGGTGCTTAATCACTGTAATAAGAAGTAACTAACATAGACCTCAAGTTCATGGCCAGGAAATCTGCAACAGAAGGCAGAAGATGAAAGCCTAAGGGAAATTTCCGATTTGTTTCTCCCAGACACAGGCTACCTAAGCAACTTTTAGGAACGTTAGCAATGACTTGTAGATAGCTTAGAGGGATCAGAATACAGCAATGGTTGATGATAAAGACCTGGATCCATAGTCTTTCACCCCAAATTAACTACTGTGTAACTTGGGGCAAGTGCTGTATTTATCTCAGAGTTCTTATACTGAAAATGTGATAAGTTATGTTCATGTGGATGTATTATAGAGGTTCACAGTAATAACCTCAGCCACTATTACCCCCAACAGACTGAGCCTGCTTCACCTCCATAAAGCATTTGAACACACCGTCTGTGAAATAGTCTTATTTCCTGACTTTCATAAGCTATACCATCTTAGCTTCCTTCCTTTCTGCTCATTCCTCAGTGCATACATTCTTACCAAGGAACTTCAACCAAGCCTGTGACTTTAGTCATCAATATCTGGCTGTCAAATTCGTATTTTCTGGTCAAATCCATTTCTAAGTATCAGACCTACATTTTATCTGTTGACTCAACACTGAAACAACTTTTCCTTTGTTTCTTTTTGTGGTGCTGAGGAAGAAGTAGTGTCAGAGGAGACAGGAAGAAGGAAGGATTATGCCTGGTTCAGTTCCTCCATTTAAATTTACATCATGAGACCTAATAAAACTGAGAAGCTTAAACTCAACACATCTCAGACTGAACTTAAAGCCTTCTCCTTTGAAAACTGGACTTTTCTTCCTGGCTCTGTCTCAGAGAATGCCACCACTGTCCAGCCTGCTCCACAAACCAGAAACCAGAAAGCTGTCCCTTACACCACTTCATCATTCCCAGCATCTTTCAAGCCATTCTCCTAGGCCAGCGAATGGTACGCTCTTGCTTTGACTGCGGTTCAGTTCTTAGCATCCACCCTGGCCATCCTTTGATTCAGCCACATCTGGACAAAGCATGTGCACATGTGTGAGCTCACAATGTGCAACACAAACTAACTTTAAAGTCCTTTTGTTGCCTCCCTTTGCTATCAGTATGCACATCCTTGCTGTTGTCTGCAAATCCCTGCCTCGTCTGGCTTCTTGCCGGCTTTTCCAGATCACCCCTGATTTCTAGATTCCCACACACACACACACACACTCTAACTTCAGATGCATCAGCATTTTTCAATGACTTAACTGTTGTGCACTTACCCCCAACCCAGGGACACTGCACACACTGTTCCTTCTAAAAGAACATGCCAATTCCACTCTGAACTGTGAAGTCTCCCTGATCTATGCTCAAATTATCTTTGGGAAACCCCTTCCTACACCATTTTTGTCTCCATCCACCCTCTTCTCAGATGGGGTAGATTCTTTTGAGACAATAGCTCTTCTTCTCCTCAATCTCTCTAGGTTCAGTTACCTGGAGTCCAAAATTCTAATGGAATATTTCAGAAATAAACAACTTATGAGTTTTATAGGGTACACTGTTCTAAGTGGTATGGTGAACCAACCCTTTGAACTGGTGTGTATCCACAGTTTATATGCTACCAACTCTTTAGTCTTTTAGTAACCACCTTAATTATCACTTAACTGTTGGAATGCTGCATTACTGTTGTTGAAGAAACCATTATTGTGGTTTTAAAAAAAGGCCCCAAAAGCAAGACACTGGTGATTTAAATGTACCAAAAGAAGCCATATAATGCTTTTCTTAATAGAAAGAGGCCATTCTTAATTAATAAAAAAAAAAAACTCACATGCTGAGTTTACCAACATCTACAATAACAAAAAATTATGAGTTTTGCTGATGCATATCAAACTGCAAACATATGGTTGCATGTGTGGTAAACAGTTAAGGTGGAAAAGCATTAAATGTATGTGTAATTATATAATTTAGAACAGCTCATATAGAGATCAGTGTTGTCTATGGGTTCAGGTATCCCTAATGATAAGGAAGAACTCTATACCCTCTCAACTATATACTCTAAGCCCCTAAAGAAGCTACTCATTTGGAATTACATACTGCTGTTACTGGTTGAATGTCTCTATCAGTACACTGGAAGCACCAGGAGAGCAGAAACTATACTGTACATCACATTCCCAGGTCCCAGCACTGTATCCATCCTATAGCATAAGAACAGATGAAGACTAGCTAGTGTCCTTAAGGAGATGGTCCTAGCATTGCCAATTTAAAGCCAGGAAATCAAGCTGGCACACGAAGAAACAATAGTCACACAACTTAAATACAAAAGAGCCAGGACTCAAATCCTATTCTTCAGATGCCAAATCATAAAAGATCTTTACCACTATCTACAGAATTACTCTGTCTGACAGACCAGTAGCACATATGATTAAACATGTAGAAATAGCAAACAGAGGGCTTTGCCCCCTGAAAAAGCAGATCTAGACTTGGACTCTGAATTTGTGTCAATACATTCAACACAAAAGAATTTCCTTCCAAGAGGCTGTCCTAAAGGCTCAAAAAGATTTCCACTTGAGAGCAATATCTTCTTTCTTGACTTTTAAAAAAATAGCCCCTCTCCTTTGCAGGTCAGAGCAGGCTTTTGTGCAGTCTCCAGCATCATCTCCCTCAAAGCTTTTCTGATGAGGAGCCACTGCCATCAACTTAAAAAAAAAAAAGAAAGAAAGAAAGAAAAGTTCCTATTAGCTAAGAAGTCAAGGGCACAAGAGAGATGGTTGTGTAGTCTGGCAACAAAGGATAAAAAAAAGAGTTATGTGTAGCAGATGGATGTTGAGTAGTCTCATACATTTTAGTCAACTCTGTTGAATCTCTTTTTCAGTAGAGAATGACATCAGGGTTATTATATGTCCATCAGAGTGGGCTGACTTCCTAGCAACTATTTTCTAGAGATGGGAGGGGTAGGCTTTATTTATGGAAACAGAGGATTGTCTGGTGGTTTAAAGTGTAGTTTAGATAGAAGGAGCAATGGCTCAAGAGTCAGGAGATCACCAACCAACCCAGGCTCTCTCACCAGTTCTAAGAATGGCCTTGGCTTCAAGTATTTTTCTCTTGTAAGTTGCTTTGACTCACTGATAAAAAGAAAATACTGGGGAAAGATGGGCTCTAAAACCTCTTTTCTTAGATTACAATACCTAAATGATGTCTCCTCAGTGGGTGAACTAGGTTGAGGTGATCCCAAAAGATATGCTAAAGACGATAACCAGAGCCTGAATGTGGAATGAGTCACAGGGGAATTGTTACCAAAAAATACCCTACCCATGAATCGCCAGGCCTTCTGAGTAAGAATGGTCAGGGGTAAGATGGGAGAAATCTGTTGGGTTTTATTTTCTGTTGTTCTGTAGTGTTTCTTTCCTCTTTTTTTTTTATTTGATTGTGTTTTTTCCCCTTGATGAATATTCTGATTCCCCTACATGACTCCTTTATCATCAAAGAAAATGGGTATTGCTGTCCTAGAGAAATAAATGTAAGGTACTGATGGCAACATCGTTTTTGATAGTACCAAACTGGAACTAACCAACTTCCCCATTAATAAAGGAATAGAAAAATAAAATGTCATATCATAAAATGGGATTTTATGCAACAGTCAAAATGAATGAGCTGATCTATCAGTGTGACAGAACTTGAAACAAAGTTGAAGAAAAAAGCAAGAATCAAAATTAATGCTTTTGTGTATGAAACATGCTTTAAATGGTCCAAAAGATTAAATATCTAATGAATGGTAATTGCCTCAGGTAAGGGGTCTAAAGAAAAGAATTAGGTTAGACACACTGACTATGGGGACTTAAGTACGCTTTTATCATTTGAACTCTTTATAAAATGGCAAGGAAAAACTGCTAACAGTTTTTAATTCTTGGTAATAAGATGGCAGATGTAGTCATCTATGAAAGTTTTCTTCATACTTTCTTCTTTCCTCAATTAAAAATTCAAAAATACAAACTCCTGAACTTGATATATAAAGTGTCCATGATCAGGCCTTTGTCCTGAATGGTCCTTTGTTTTTCTCCAGTGTGTAGCCTATATACTCCTGCTGGGCCAAATTGCCTTCCCTCTTCCCACTGTGTATAACCAACTCACAGACTTTGCATATAAGATATACTTTGCCTGTCTTTCCTCCCACAGCCCCACATCTGCTGGCCAGGCTTTCACTTATCACACAAGGCCCAGTCCTATGATGTGGCTGCCGTCCTGCTCAGACACAGCTAGCCGCCTCTTTTACACTCCTTAGCACAGCATTATTCTTTGACTGCCTAGCATCTAGCCTAGTGCCTGATGCATAATCTATACTCCACCACATCATCTGGATGGATGAAGGAACGGAAGAAAAGCACAGCTGGTTTGCTATAGGCAGGAATCGTCGATGCACATGACATGCCAATGAAGCCCAGCAAAGCTGTTTCAAGGACAGGAGCATGCTGTTCTTCAGCTCTACGGCTGATTTGAAAAAGTGAAAGACTGAGGTAGCCATCTTCAAATACATAAAAGGAGTTTGAGTGGAATATTAAGAAGAAATACTCCATTTCTTCCAGGCACTGAGATAATGAGCTAAAATTATAGCTAGAAATATACTGATTAGATGCTGAAAAGAACTTAGGAAAAGCAATATACAGTACTGGGGGAAAAGTCAGCTTTGAAGTCAGGAAGACCTACTAGCAAATCCTAACTCCTGTGCTCAAAGGCCTTTAATGCAGGCATGTTAATCTCCATGTCTCTATTTCCAGAATGGAATACCTACCCTATGTATTAATGTGAGAATTAGAAGGTGGAACATGTAAAGCCCTTGACACGTGGTAGTTACTTCTCCTAGATCAGCAAGGAACTAAAATAGGAATTCCTTTCTTCTCCCAGATTGTTACATTGTACAGTCATTATAGCTTAAATTGGAGCATGAGTTTAGGGACTTCCATAGGGCCATTGCTCCTTTATGATTATTGTGTGACAGAACCCTAAGGGTCCCTCTAAGGGGAGAGTGGTAAGAGGCTCTGAAACTCTCTCTTTGAGAGTTGACCTGTCCAGAACAATAAGGTCATAATGCAAGGTACATTTTTTTTTTATCCTATGGCCAGGTATTCACAATGGAGTTTTCTTTCCTCTTTAAAAAGACATGTCACTTGTGAGCCTGATAATAGCCTAGGTTAAACTGTTTAGCATTTTCATTTTAAAGGGTGATATTTAAACTGTCTTCTCAAACTTTCACTATAAAAGGTGATACTTAAACTGTCTCCCTTCAGCCCTAACATCAACACCTTTCCTGATCCAGCTTGTAACAATACCCTCTGGGATTGGGCTTATTATTGACATTAAATCACATTTTTTATTCTCTTCTCCCAGCTGGAGTGAGAAATGACTTGATCTCAACTCTTCGGGGTTCTTTTCTCTCCTGATCTGTTCATGTTTGACCTTCTAGAAGAGGAGATATGACCTCTTCTGGACAATTTTTGGAATTGTAAAGTATTGTTGAGTCTGTGCTGTGATACCCATAGCCTTCATTTATCACCTGTGCTTCAGGCCTCTCTAAATAAAAAATATTATGTGCTTTGGTTGGAATATAAGATGTTTCCCCACAGGTTCATGCTTTGAGCACCTTGTCCCTAGTTTATAGTGGTCTTTTGAGATATTCTAGAAACATAGGGTGGTAGAGCCTCGCTGGAGATATAGATCAGTGAGGGCATGTCACTGGGAGCTGTATCTTGTTCTAGGTTTCTTTCCTCTTTCTCTGGTTTTTGTTCTACCATATGCTCCCGCCACTATGATGATCTGTTTGAAAAGCTTGAGGCCAAACAACCATGGACTGAGCTTTCTGAAACCATGCGCTAAAATAAATAGTAGTCTATCTCAAGCATTTGGTCACTTCGATCAGAAAAGTTCACACATCTCTTTGCATGGTGGAACTGTTGCTTACCTCTAATTTGAAGGGCACGTCACGTAGCGCTAGCAGGACTAGACAGAAGTCTAAGTTAGGAATCTAAGTGACACCTGGCTCTAAATCCTCAACTGTAGGCAGTGGCCCCTGGCTGATGGCTCTCTTCTTCTTATCGCTATTTCTAAACTGTTTCTTATGAATTGACAAAGCAGGATTTTTGTTCTCAGCCTTCTTAAAATGAACACAGCTCTTCCCCAGTGGATGCACAAGACTGTTTACACTTGGCCTCTCAAGGAGCCACAGGCACAGTGCTTATTTCCTTCATGGGATGTGACAGGGTTCAATACATAATGAACAAAATGTCATAATAGCTCGATAAAGGCACTTTGTAAAACACATGGAACAAGCAATTAAAAAAAAAAAATCCCTTCTAAATGAAGATTCAATTCCAAGGGGAAGAATGCCTTTGGGTTTTTGACAAAGCAAAATATTCTAAAATTCAATTGTTTAATAGGGTTTCCCCCAGCAGCACTGGCACATACTAATTCTTATTTCAAGGCAGCATGTTTATTTTAGCTCCAACCTACTTTCAATGGTGGGTAATGAGGGAAACTAAAAGTACATATCTTATTGCTTAATTTAGAGTCTACCCCTGTGTCTCCAGGCCTTTCTCGGTCTGTGTTTTAATGGCACAGAACGATAAAAGATTTTTATTCAACTTCAAGTGCTTAAGAAAGGCAGTGAGTAGAAGTCAGGTTATATATTCTGTTTTTTTAAAAGAAGCCCCAGCTTATCACTTTAAATACCCACTTTTGAATGTGCAAGCGAAGCTCTTGTGCAATCAATTTCAGAAGTTCTCAAAGCACCAGACTTAAATGTTCTGGTTGTTTCTCTGAAGTCTGGGCCCTTGCCATGCATGAATCCCACTATTGCCATCAAGAAAATGTCTTGGGTGGCCATCACGGCAGCCACAATGTTTATGTTTTTAGATCTTTTGATCTAAAGGGAAGCAAGCATCCACGAGAGGGACTGGCAGGGTACTATAGAATCACAAGCTGCCAGTGTTGGCAGAAAACCGGAGGAGAACGATCCAAGAGCACATGTGTCATTACAAATGCCATATGGAATTACCTTTTGCCAGTATTTTTTCACATTTTTAATATAAAATTGATCTAAAAATGTACCCTAATTCAACATTTGTGAGATGTCAATGTATAATCAATATAAAAATTACTGCTGAAATGGTTTACCCTGGTCTTCATCCTAACTCAAAAATTTCATCTTTTACACATCTCAGTTTGGCTACTCAATTTTCAAAAGATAAAAATGAAACAAAGTCCTATGAAAATATAAAGTATTGACTTTGAATAAGGATATACAAGGATAGAAAATGTGACTTCTTTATTCATAACAATAAAAAAAGAAAATATAAAGTATATGACACAGGGAAAATATTTTATACTGCCTAATTTTTAAATTTTAATTTTAATGAAGGTTTTGAAAGCATCAGTTCTTCATGTACACCAACCACATTTCAAGAGCCTTGTAATACAGTGCAGACAGACAATGTGTCCTTGGCACTCACTGCCAAGCTCTGAGCTGGGCAGCAGTGAAGTAGCTCAGCCAGACATCTGGGAACTCAAACGATTAGAAGGCTTTTTATTTGGGGGTAAAACTGCCACCCTGACATTTTCATCTTCAGACCTAGGTCAGCATCTCCCTAAGGAGCCACAGAGAGACCTACACAGGCTAGCTGCTACAGAGACCTGGCAGTCCAGCTCCCTTGAGATTGCTTCCTTGTAGGTCTCAAAGGGCAATGCATCCTCTGCAGAGACCTGGCCTTTTGAGATGTTTCTCTATCTCAGGCCATTTGATCAGGACATGGGAATGGGGTCAAGAAATGAAGTTAATAAAGGCATTTCCCTATGCTGTGGCTAATGCTGTTCTTTCTCTCTCTTATACGCACACGCGCACACACACACAGAGACAGAGAGAGAGAGAGAGAGAGAGAGAGAGAGAGAGAGAGAGAGAGAGAGAGAGAGAGAGAGAGAGAAATTGCAGAGTAACTGGGCAAAATACTGCCAAAAAAAGGGGGGGGCTCCCATCAAACTGAAAACTTGGTAACTGGTACCAGGAGGTTTTTGCAGAGGAGGCATTTCTGGAGAAAAGATGAGCTGAGTGAAACTGTTCAGCTTTAATATACCTAGAAATATTAGTTTTACATAAATGAGATCCTGGGATAAATGTTGTTAGGATGGATGCCTTCCCCTACCTCACATCAGCTTCCTCATCCTGTTTTCACATCCCACCCCTACAATTCATTTTAAGAACTCAGCATGTATCCTAGAATTTATATAAGTCATTGCAGCTCTTCACACACACGTTTACAGAGTTTGAACTGTCTCCTGTAGTTCATTCTCCAAAAGTGAGTTCTTATGCACAGTTTACTGTACCCAGCTTTTCTCACAACACCCCTTCTGGTGGAAGAGCAAGGTCTTCAGAATGCTTTCACCCCTCACCTCCTTCTGCACCCAGGATGGTGACCAGCAGCAAAGGGCTGGATTTCTAGCAGCTGGACACCTGCTGAGATATAGGCTTTCAGAGGTTTGCCTAGCCCTAACCACCAAAACCACCCTTGGGCAGAGTGGAGGAGATTCCATCCTCAGGACTCCTGGGGATCAATGAGATTGAGTGTGTGATTCTAGCTACCTGCAGGACTCACATACCTTCTTCAAGAATCCATGTTGCCAAGGCATACACAACTGCTCCACTCCCCCAAGGCTGGGGGAGCATCTGGAAAATTGAAAGTCAAGCCAATAATTGGAAAGCTGACAGGTTTGCAGGTGTGAATGGAGTTCTTTTCGCCAGGTGTACCAAGTTGACAGAAACAATTACGCAGCGATGCAGGAAGGGGCCCTCCTCTACTCAAGTCCTCTTGTCCCTGCCTTTAACCACAGTCCTGAGTGGCAGTGTTATCCCCACAGGACCTAGCCTTGTCCTTCAGCACCTCATGTCCTCAGGGCAGAAGTGGGAACAGTTCACCCGAAAGGCCAGAAGTACCGCCGGAAATCACAAGGCACTGTTTCCTTCATCCATTTTTAATTGCTGCAGGTTGTAATGACACTCTTTGGAAAATAAATACTTAACTACCTTCCCGTAGATTTTTCAGGCCCAAGCAGGAGAATGGTGATGCAAAGCTTTCAGTTAATAGCTTAGTTTATTCTGGTGTCATTTCTTTTATTTCCCTTCGGCTTGTTATTTATGGTTTAAATTTTTTGCACCCTGGTGCTTGGACTGCTTTCCTCTGGAGAATAATTAAGAAAACAAAAAATGTAGAAGTTTAGGCATCTTTTGTCTGTGTGCACCCTCGGGCTGGAAATAGTCAAAGTGTTTCAGGGGAAATGGGGAGCATGAAGACATGAACCCCATTGCCATTCCTACCAACCCCCCACATAAAACAAAAGGTGAGCCCTTACTGGGGATGGTTCAGCCCGTGATTACAATACTCGTTGACTTCTGGTTGAAGACAGCTAGATGGCAGGAGTCTCCTGTGTAGACAAATCACCATAGAACTTGTCTACGGCCAATGGTCCTATAATTGAAATGGGATTGGGAACCCCCAAAAGATGTCTGCCCTACATTCGACCAGATCTCCTTATACATTTGTAAATCACCGAGAGAAATGGGATCAGAATGGAAACCAAAATAAAAGAATACTGTTCCCACCACATGACGGAGTGTTTAATTAGGCAGGGGGTTATGCACTGCAGTCTTTTGCAGAAAACAGAAGGGAAAAATAAAACTTTCTCTCTGAGTGACTCTGGTTACCCTTGAAGACAAAGATAATGAAACTGATAAATACACCTTGGAGGCCAGCTTCTAGAATCAAATCGATTTATTTAATAATTTAGGAATCACTTCCAGCCACCTCTCCCATTAAAAACTGAGGGGCCATTGTACTCTCTATTTTCTTGGTTCCTTTCCTTTCTCTTAGTTACGCCTGGCTGGCTTTAATAAATAAGTAATACGGAGGGGGAAACACTTATCTGGAGCCCTCGCCTTCGCCCTGCAGGGCTCCCACATTCTTTTCTACTTGGAAATAAATGGAGTGTAGAATAATTCTTTTCTACTGTAAAGTCTGGGACAACAGGGTTTGGTCACAACAGCAAGGCAGCGCAGAGCACGGCTCAAGCCCGCAGAGGAGCAGTGGAATACATTAACACACGATGACAGGCTAGGAGAGTCAGGGGGTCATTGCCAAGTGGAGCCCTTTACCGGTGACTTGGCAGCCCGTGAACAGTGAGAAACCGCTGAGTCTAGCAGAGGGGATTCCAGCAGCATCATAGTAAACTGATCATTTTGTAGTTTAACATCATTTGTAGTTTATTGCTCAGAAGTGAGGGCTGCTCAGAGCATAGGTGCAGTCACATTTCCTCACGATGCTTTGAGAAAATGGGAGATTATTATCGTTGTACTGCGGGTCTCAGAAAGCTAAGCTTGCTGATGGAGCAGGATCACGGCTCCACTCAGTTGCAGCCCCTCCCTGCTTTCCTGACTTTCCCCACATAGGGCAACAGAGGCTTCTTGCTCATCTGAAGGCCGTCGGGGAGCTGGAAGCCCACAGAGCCATTGCAGACCTGGAGCAGAAGAGAGAGAGCCCATTTCTAGCAGAGGTACCTTCATGCTGAATCCCAAGTCACAATAGCCACAGACAGCACAGAAGGCATCTTCCACTGTCAGCCTCAAAGCAAAAGTCGAGGTCTTTCTAAGACCAAATTCTTTGCACACTTTTCTTCCAAAGTCCGCTCTGGGTTTCCTCTCAGGGTTAGTCCCAACACCAGTCTTTTCTGCTTTTCTCAGGTCCTGCCTCTCTGTCCTGTTTCTATCCCTGGCTATTTATTCCCTATTATTCTCTAGGACTTAGACATAAACATTTGCATTCAAGAATGACCCACAATACCACTATTAGGGAACGTGCATTTCTGACACTGGTCACCTGGTACAGTAAAGTTCTATATGCTACACCTGTGTTCCCCTGCTGGGGACTTCTGCCCCCTCTTAGGGACAGAACATGCATCCTTGGACTTAGGACCATGCTTCCAATGATTTTAAATGCACAGTACCTAGGTGGATGCTTAATAGTCACACATTAGCTAAATGTTGAGAGGATCAAAATTGGCTTGCTACTGAGAGACAGGACCTTTGCCATTGGTCTAGGTATAATTTGTTCTTCCTTGGTTTTTCAACTGGGAGAAAGAGAAGGAAGAAAGAAGTCCAACTATGTGTTGCCCTTGGAAACCAACATCCCAAAGCTTCACCTTGCAGCCCTTGGGAAAGTAATTTATCCCTGCCAGGAAAATATGGGCACCAAGCCACGCAGCAACTTCTTTACCTCCACAAATTAATCATGATTCCAGTGTTAATTCCATAAATAATTCATGAAGTCAGACATAAAGTATCACACAGCTCTCACCATCCATATTGTGCAGCTCTGTTCACAGAGAAATTTAAGCATAAACCTGAAAGCCACATTAATTTGCAGGAAGTTCTGATACGGCAAACATACATTACATTTTACCAAGTACCTTTCCTGAGTAAATATTTATGGAGGGTAGTGGGCGTGGCGCCTAGTAAAACTGGATAAAGGGCAAATCTCTGCCATGAAGGACACAATTTCTTTCCTACAGTTAAGATGGAGAGACAGCAGTTCCATCTCAGTGTTCAGATAACACCTGAAGCTACAGCACACTGAGTGTCAGCTTTATGCAGGCTGACCTGAAGTCTGGCTCTAACTCCTACTGTGTGACCAGAAGCCAATTAACCTCTCTAAGCCTCTGCCTACTCTTATGTTAAGTAGTATGATGGCAACAGTATCTACCTAGAGCCCAGCCTGGTGGCACAGACCTGTAACTCCTATACTCAGGAGGCTGACATAGAGAAGTTCAAGGTCAACCTGAACAACTGAATGGGAGAATAAAAGGGGTTGGCCAGAAATACAAGAGCACCCTTGTTACTAAAAGAAAGATTACCAAAGCTTAAATCACACATCAAGCCCCACAAATTAGCAATGGGAGTCTTCAACACCCCACTCTCACCAACAGACAAGTCATCTGGACAGAAACTAAACAGAAAAATAATGAAACTAACAGAAGTTATGATGCAAAGGGACTTAACAGACATCTACAAAACACCCAAGCACTAATGAATAAACCTTCTTCTAACACCTCATAGAAACTTCTTCAAAATTAACCACATACTCAGTCACCAAGCAAGTCTCAACAGATATAAGAAAACCGAAATAACCCTCTGTATCCCATCAGACCATCATAGATTAAAATTGAATTTCAACAACAACAGATACAACAGAAAGCCCACATAACTCATAGAAACGGAACAACTCTCTACTGAATTACCACTGGGTAAAAGAAGAAATAAAAAAATAAATTAAAGACATCCTAGAATTCGATGAAAATGAATGCACACCATACTCAAATTTATAGGACACAATGAAAGCAGTGCTGTGAGGAAAGTTCATAGCATTAAGTGCCTGCAAAAAGAAATCAGAGAATTCTCATACCAGTAACTTAACAACACACCTGAAAGATCTAGAACAAAAAAGAAGCCGACACAATCAAGAGGAGCTGACAGCAGTAAATAACCAAACTCAGGGCTGAAATCAATAAAAATAGAAACAAAGAGAACAATATAAAGAATCAGTAAAGCCAAGAATTGTTTCTTTGAGAAAATCTACAAGATGGACAAACCCTTATCCGAACTAACTGAAAGGCAGAGAGAGAATATCCAAATCAACAAAATCAGAAACAAAAGAGGACATAAAACAGATACCAAGAAAATCCAAAGAATCATTAGGCCATACTTCAAAAACCTGTACTCCACAACATTGGAAAATCTAAAATAAATGGAAATTTTCTCAGTAGATATCATTTATCAAGTTAAATCAGGATCAGATAAATAATTTGAATAGACCTATATCCCCTAAGGAAACAGAAGCAGTCATTAAAAGTCTCCCAACCAACCAGACACTCAGAAATACAGTATGGCAGTTTCTCAGAAAACTGGGAATCAATCTCCCCAAGGACCCAGCAATACCACCATTGCGCATATATACCCTAAAGATGCACATTCACACCCCAAAAGCATTAGTTCAACTATGTTCATAGCAGCATTATTCGTAATAGCAAGAACCTGGAAACAGCCTAGATGCCCCTCAACTGAAGAATGGATTAACAAACTGTGGTACAGCTACACAATGGTGTACTACTCAGCAGTAAGAAAAAAAATTATATACTAAAATTCGCAGGCAAATGGATGGATTTGGAGAATATCTTCCTGAGTGAGGATTCTCACAAACCCAGAAGGATAAGTAGGGATGTACTCACTCATTAGTGAACTTTAAGCAAAAACATTCTTTTATCATTGAAAGATTATGGGTGAATAAAGTGATTTAAAACACACACACAGACACACACAAAACAAAACAAGCAAAACAAAATTAAACTTCTGGTTTGACTATAGAAGGATTGCTTAGCAGAAATTGGTGGTGGCCATAGTGCATTCATGGGCATTAGCTGTGACCTACTGTGCTTTCTTTATCTGTAGCTGAGCCAAACCTGGCTTGAGAAACTTTAGATTTTATTTTTTATGTTTCATGTATTTTAGAGAAAAGAGAAGTTTTATTACTGTATGAGTTTTTTAATCTATTCTGAATGTTTGCTTTTTATATAATGTTTGATATTGGTTTTCAAAAAACAATTTAAAGAGAAATGGGTATGGAAATATAGAAACACCACTAATTTTTGCAATGGTTTGTAAATCTAAAAATATCGTGAAATAATAATAATAAATAAGCCCAGGACCAGATAGTTTCCACGCAGAATTCTACTAGACCTTCAAAGAAGAGCTAATACCAATTATCCTCTAATTATTCCACAAAATAGAAACAGAAGGAACATTGCCAAATTCATTTTATAAAGCTACAATCACCTGGATACCCAAACCACACACACAAAGACTCAACAAAAAAAGAGAAATGCAGACCAATCTTTCTCATGTGCATAGATGCAAAAATACTCAATGAAATGCTCACAAATCAAATCCAAGAATAAATCAAAAAGATTATCCACCACGATCAAGTAGGCTTCATCCCAGAAATTCAGGAATGGTTCAACATAGAAAAAAAAAAATCTGTCAATGTAATTCACCATAAAAACAAACTGAAAGAAAAAAATCCACCCAATCATCTCATTAGATGTTGAAAGGCCTTTGACAAAATCCTTGGAGAAATAAAGGATACAATAGATACAGCTAAATACAATAAAAGCAATATATAGTAATCTTATAGCCAACATTAAATAAAATGAAGAGAAACTCAAAGCAATTCTACTAAAATCAAGAATAGCACAAGGCTGTCCACTCTCTCTATATCCATTCAAAATAGCACTTCAAGTTTTAGCTAGAGCAATAAGACAGCTAACAAAGATCAAGGGGATACAAATTGCAAAGGAAGAAGTCAAAGTATCATTACAGTAGATAGGATAATAAGATTAAGTAATCTCAGAAATTCTACCAGGGAACTTCTACACTGATAAACACCTTGAGTGAAGTGGCTGGAAACAAAATTAACTAAAAATAATTCAGTATCCCTCCTATATACAAATGATAAATAGGCTGAGAAAGAAATCAGGGAAACAACACCCTTCACAAGCAACAAATAATATAAAATATTTTGGTGTAACTTTAACCAAGGAAGTGAAAGACTTGTATGACAAGAACTACAAATCTTTTAAGAAAGAAACCGGAGAAGATACCAAAAGATAAAAAAGAATCGCCCATACTCACAGATCAGCAGAATTAGCAGAGCAAAAATGGCCATCTTACCAAAAGCAATCTATAGATTTAACACAATTTTCATAATTTTTTTCAACTTTATTTATTTATTATTTATTTATTTATTTGCCTTGGTGTTTGCCTGGAACTGGAACTACAGACAGTTGTTAGCTGCCATATGGGTGCTGGGAATCGAACCCGGGTCCTCTGGAAGAGCAGACGGTGCTCTTAACCTCTGAGCTATCTCTCCAGCCCCCCAATTTTCATAATTTTAACACAGTATTTTTTACAAATCTTGAAAGAACAATACTCAACCTCATATGGAAAAACAAAACAAGCAAGCAAACAAAACAGAATAGCTTAAATAATCCTTTACAATAAAAGAACTTCTAGGAGCATCACCATCTCTGACTTCAAGATCTACTATGAAGCTACAGCAATAAAATAAAATAAAATAAAAACATGGTATTGGTGGTGAGGACCAATGAAATTAAATGAAAGACACAGATGTAAATCTGAACACATATGTATACCCAATTTTTGACAAGAAAGCCAAAATCAGACAATGGGAGAAAGGAAACATTTTCAACAAATAGTGGTGGTATAACTAGATGTTGACGTGAAGAAGAACGCAAATAGGTCTATATTTATCACCCTGCATAAAATTTAAGTCCAAGTAGATAAAAAAGACTTCAACATAAATCCAATTACACTGAACATAACAGAAGAGAAAGTGAGAAACAGCCTTGAACACATTGCCACAGGAGACAGCTTCCTGAATAGAACAACAATAGCATAGACACTAAGACTGACAATTAATAAATGGGACCTCGTAAAACTCAAAAGGTTCTGTAAGGCAAAGGACACTATCAATAAGACAAAACAGCAGCCTACAGAATGGGAAAAGATTCACACCATCCTCACATCTGACAGAGAGATGTTTTCCAAAATATATAAAGAACTCAAGAAACTAGACATCAACAAATCAATAATCCTATTTTAAAATGTAGTACAGATCTAAACAGAGAATTCTCAACAGAAGAATCTCAAATGGCCAGGGAACACTTAAAGAAATGTTTAACATCCTTATTCATCAGGGAAATATAAACCAAAACGACTCTGAGATTTCACCTTACACATGTTAGAATGGCTAAGATCAGAAACACAAATGAGAGCTCATGCTGAAAAGGATATAAAGTATAGGGAGCACTCCTCCATTGCTGGTGGGAGTACAAAGTTATACAGTTACTTTGGAAGTCAATATCACAGTTTCTTAGAAAATTGAGAATCAATCTTCCTCAACACCCAGCTATACCACTCTTAGGCATATACCCAAAAGATGCTCAATCATAACACAAGGATACTTGCTCAACTACATTTGTAGCAGTTTTATTCATAATAGCCAAAATCTGGAAACAACCTAGATGTCCCTCAACTGAAGAACAGCTGAAGAAAATGTGGTACATCTACACAATGGAGTATTACACAGCTACTAAAAACAATGACATCATGAAATTTTAAGGCAAACGGATGGGACTTAAAAAAATAATATCATCCTGAGTGAAGTAATCCAGACCCAGAAAGATAAACACAGTATGTTCTCATAAGTATACATTAACTGTAAAGTCAAGGATAACCATGCTACAATACATAGACTATACAATGCAGTGCAATGAAATGCAATGCAATACAATACATACAGAGAGGCTATGTAACAAGAAGGGCCCAAGGGAGACACTCAGATCTCTCTGAAAAGAGGAAATAGAGATGTCATAGGTGGAATAGGAGTCGGGGGGAGGATGAGAACATGGGGAACAGGTGAGGGTGGGGTGGGAGCACAGTACTGAAAGAGGCAACTGAAAAAGTGCATTTCAGGATTAGATAGAAATCTGGTACAAGGAAAATTCCCATAAATCTACAAGGATGACCCCAGCTAAGACCCTATTAGCAGGGGACATATAGCCTGAACTGGTCATCTCCTGTGACCAGGCAAGACTGCCATTGGAGGGGTTGGAACACCAACTCAGTCACATAACCTTTGACCTACAGTCTATCCTGCCTATGGGATATGCTGGGGTAAGGGTGGCACAGAGATTGGAGAAGTGGCCAACCAATGACTGGTCCAGCCTGAGACCCATGCCAGGACAGTAAGCCCACCGCTGACACTGGCCAAGACTCAGAGACTGGATGGCCTAGAGACCTAGGATACCACCAAACACAACTGGAAGGAAAAGGGTCAATGTAATGATTCCTAACAATATTCTGCTACACTCAGAGATTGGTGCCCAGCCCTATAGTCATCAAAGATGCTTCATCCAACAAACAATAAAAACAGATGCAGGAATCCATAATCAAGCATTAGGCTGAGCTTGGGGAATCCTGCTAGAGAGAGGAAAGAGAATTTGTAGGAACCAGAGGGGCTAAGGACATCACAAGAAAACTCACAGAATCAACTAACCTGGGCTCACAGAGACGAATTGACAACCAGGAGCCTGCATGAGACTTACCTAGGTCTTTACATATATGTGACAGTTGTATATCTTGGTCTTCTTGTGGGATCCTAACAGTGGGAACAGGGGCTGTCTCTGACTCCCTTACTGGCTTTTGGGACCCTCCCCCTCATTCTGGGTTGCCTTGCCCAGCCCTAATACAAGGGAGGTGCATAGGCTTACTACAACTTGATATGCTATGTTTTGTCGATATCCATGGGAGGCCTGTCCTTTTCCGAGTAGAAACAGAGGAAGAGTGAACTGGGAACAAAGGGGAGATGGGAGGAGGGACTGGGAAAAGAGAGGGAGGGGAAACTGCAGTAGGGATAAATAAACAAAGTAAAAAGAAAGAGGTTTGGGTGTTTTATTATTGTTATTAGCCTTTTTAAGAGTGCTTGGAATACAGTTAATTGATAGAGCACTTGTCCTTGCAAAAACCATGTGGGGCTCTACCACAGAGTTACACAAGTCTACCTCACAACATTAGCAGAGAGCAATGTACATCAGAGATAAACATTATAGCTATTATAAAATTAACGTTCTAATACAGACTGAGCATCCTGGTTCCAAATACATAACTTAAAATATTCAACAATCAGAAATCATTTGATCATCAACTTGAGATGACAAGTAGAAAACTCATGTTTGATCCCATGAAATAGCTGCAGTCCTATTTATATGGCTAAGTATTTACATGTGAATAAACGTGAAAAGATGACTAGTTATTGGAAATACACAAATTTCAAGTCAATAATAGTGGCAATGCCCAATCACCTCAGATAGGCAATCCACATGAGTGGTTGAAAGTGAGCACTCTACTTTCTAAAGTCTGGCCCACACAAACTATGTTTTATGCACCAAATTATTAAAACTATTATATTAAATTACCTCCAGGCTATCTTGTATGATGAATATATAAAACATAAGTGAATTTCATGTTTAAACCTATGTCCCATCCCTGAGATGTATCATTAAGTTTACATCAGTATTCCAAAATGTAAAACACTTTGGGTCCCAAGCATTTCAGATGAGGAATAATCAAGCTCCTGTGATACCCTCCAGGGAAATCATTAAAGGTTGCTTGGAGAAGCTGAGTTTGAGAGATGTAAAGTGAAGAATATGAAAGATTTGAGAGGAGCCCAAGCATAGTTTGCAGAATCCAGCACAAAATGAAATTATAGACTCCATTTTCCAGACTTATTAAGGCTTTCAAAAGGTTGGCAACAGAATACCCTTCTGAGAATAGGCTGGGCAACCACACAGACATTTCTGTCCCTCCTCAAACATGTGATTAATAAGTTGGCCTGCAAGAGGAATGATATGAGCCTCCTAGAGACCAAATCCTTTTCCTTTGCTCTTTCACAAACAGAAGATATTTCTGACTGAATTACACTTCAAAGTGACCTGTAAATTCAAGGAAGCAAGATACTCAGGGTATTCAAGCTCAAACCAGGATGTGTGCACACATGTAAGTGGTAAATTCACACACCCATTCCTCTGACGCTGTCTAAAATGTACAAGAGAAAACATGAGATCATTTTCCTTTCCCGGGTCCCTCACCTGGTCTAGGATTCCTGGGAGGGGGACCCCAACAGGCATAGCATACGCTGGTAACTAGTAGTGCCACTACCAGCCCACAGCCCTCTGCCCAGAGCAAGTCACCTCACACCTCTAGACAGCAATGTCTTTACCCATGAATTGCACAATGGACTCTCTCATCTCTAGGATTCCTCCTGGACAGAATATTCTGTGTTTCTACAGTAGCAGCAGGAAGAAGAAAATAAAAGTCTGTTGCACCAGAGCAAAGTAATAATAATTTTAAAGCAAGCTCTCTGTGCCTGCTGACTTTTTAATATACCATTCCTATACTGGAAAAAAAAACCTATATTATGCAAAATAAAATGCTGTTGAAAACTCTCATAATGTCCCCATGTGCGTTTCATTTGGCAGGTGTGGCATATTTCATGCTGTTAAGGCTTTGTGTAATAGGGGCTTGGAAGCCCAGCACTGATAACACTCTAGACCACTCAGCATGGAAAGCATATATTTCCTGTACATCACAGGCTGGTTTTTATGGCTCAGAACATTTGCATAAAGCCAAACAATTATCCCCAGGGGGTAGATCATTTGCCTCTGCTTTTTTCTTACCTGAAGTTACCATCCTTCAAACCTCCTTCTTGGAATCATTGCCCAAGCTCCCAGGTGTAAAATCATCTACTGTGTAACAAGCTTCAGAAACTTGAGCAGACCCCTCAAAGGCTTCCTGGTCTCAAGACCTAAGCTTTGGAAATTTGCCTAAGGTTAATATTAGGAATTTAGGATGGTAGATCTTGGGCTGCAGCGTGTATTCATAGGTGTTACCTAATGAAATTGTTACCCATGACTACTGGCCTGACTCCTAGTTTCTGACTCAGGATGTCTAGGGTAGGGCTGAGATCTTGCCATCCTGACCAATTCCCAATAACGCTGTTGGTCTCTGAGAGCCATTGTACGTAAAAGGAAAATGGCAGTAAGGCTCTAGTTGGTTCATAAGGGGCAGGGGGTAGGATGTCTAAAATATAGTCAGGGCTGTGGAGATAACTCAGTCAAGTAAGCATAAAGACTTGAGTTTGGTCCTCAGGGAACAAAGAGAGAAACACAGACACAAAGAGACAGAGACACTGACAGAGAAGTCAGGCATGGTGGCATGCACTTATAATCCCAACACTACCGGAAATGGAGACTGGCTCATGTCAGGGTTACCAGCCAGCCCAGGCCAGCTTACTTGGCGAGTTTTAAGCCAAAGCCTAGGTCAAAAGTCTATATCAACAAATAAACCAACCATACAAGCTTGTCATCTGCCCTAACATAAGAAAAAGTAAAAGCTAATCTGTACATAATTGATGAACCGCAGGAACTCCACTAAAGGGGAAATCTATAGCTCTCAAGTAGATTTCAACTTCTGTGGAAAGAGACTAATGTTTGTCTGGTGTCCACTTACTTGTGGGTGCCGGTGAGTAGTGGTGGGTGGAGAGAACCAATGACTTGCTGCTCACAGAAAGTCTTCAGTCTGCACTAAAACCTGAGTCTCACCCTCCAGGATAAACACTTCTCCCCAAGCTCCAGACCCCCTGACCCAGCAGCAGCAGTGTCTCTGGGACCTTGTTAGATGGGCATCTTAAGCCCATCCCCGATCTACCAAACCAGAACACATCTGTGTTTTAACCAGACTCCCAGGAGCTCATAGATTTGATTGGCTTCCAAGAGTTAACTCCTGCCCATGTCATCGGCACCTGGCAGGGATCTAACCTGAAGAAAGAAAGCATATTTGTACACATTAATAGCCCTTTGTGTCGACCACACAGACCTAGGACAACCCGATGTGCCTATCCAGGCCCTGTCTAAGGAGGGACTGTGAATGAAATGCCTGTGAGCACCAGACAAGCATCCAGATCAGCACAGGAATCATGGCAGACATGTAGCACTTTTGACCACAAAGAGGATGCATTTCACTGGAAGGTGTTCTAGATTCAAACAGCTGAAAACACAGAATTAGGAGCTTCCTGGGTCTGGATTCCTGCCCTGAATGAACAACACCTATTGGCTAACAGGTTCTGAGCACAAGACAAATACTGTTCCCATCATCCCCACTTCACACTTGCAGTAACAGAGGTTCAAGCCAATACAGTAACTGTCCCCAAATCTCATAACTGAAGAAGAACAGAGCTATGGTGTGGGGAGGAAATGGTTTGTTCAGCTTACACTTCCATATCACTGCTCATCATTGAAAGAAGCCAGGACAAGAAGTCATACAGGGCAGGAATCTCGAGGAAGGAGCTGCTGCAGAGGTCATAGAAGAGTGCTGCTTACTGGCTTGTTCCTCAGAGCATGCTCAGCCTGCACCAGCCTAGGGATAGCACCACTCACAATGGGCTGGGCCCTTCCCCATCAATCACTAATTAAGAAAATGCCCTACAGGCTTGCCTACAGCCTGATCTTACAGAGGCATCTCTCAATTGAGGCTCCCTCCTCTCAGATGGCATTAGCTTGTGTCAAGTTGGTATAAAAGTATTCAGCACCCCCTCCCCCCAAAAAAAACAAATTGAGAATCCAATCCAACCTGCCCTTTCTCCCACATCAAGAATACTCTCTCTGGAAAGGATCCTCTGGACAAAAAGCAAACTCCCCCAAATCACAATTTTCTCACAGCCCAAGACCAGTTCCCATCCTAGAAGAGTGTAATAAATAAGTATATCAATCATTTGCAAAAAGCGTACACTGAACTTAATCGTTGAACCCTCACAACATTGGAGGGGAAATGTTACACTCTCCCACCCCCATGCTCTACCAAAACCTCAGCAAAGAACAACAGAATCAACCTGTTCTGAGATTGAGACTCAGGCCTGGTGGCCATTAGGATTTACAAGGCTGAACCCATTAAGAGGGAAGGATTATAGCTCCTTTTTAGGGACTCCTATAATGACACTCAGATTGTTCTTCTTGAGTAAATGAAATAAGCGACAACAGTTCCTGGTTGCCATGGGCCTGGGTCCAGTACCACAGCAGGAAGTTGCCCCTACTTTGTACCAGGTCCTCACTCATCTTCTGTCTTCTGCCCCAGTCATCCAGTTGGCATGGGGTCTAATTGCCATTGTTAACACTGCATTCCACAAGAGATGAGGGCATCACAGAAAATCTTCTTTCTCTGGGAAAAGCCATCTCCCATTGTGTTTAGTGCAGCCAGTGTCTCAGTGCCATTCCCTTCTGCTGTCTGTGTCTGAGCAAATGTTCTATAGGTCCTGCCTGTGGGAAGCATATGGTAAGCACTATGGGTGCCCTTGCCACTCATTGGCCTGACAGTGATGAAATGGTATTAACATCTGAATCAAAAGGCCCAAGAAGAGCAAACATGGCTCCTGTGGACTTCTTAGAGTCTGCACTCCGGAAAACTGTAGACATTATCCAGTCAAATTGAGGACATCTATTTCCATGATAAGGTCTGCACCCTATAAAAACACATGCCCATGTGTGCTAGGATAAAGACTAGAATGATCTGAGTAGTATAACTCACAATTACCAAAAAAATTGAAACAACCCAGACATCCATCACTTATAGAATAGGTAAATAAACTGTACTAAGAGTAATGTTGCTATTATTAGTATACAGAAATAAAAACATAAACAAACATAATCTCAAGAAAAAACAGGAGAAAGAAGTACAATGATTTTTTATATATATATATATATAATGTTCATATATTATATATATATAATGTTCCCAGTGACCAGACTGGCAGAATTATCCACAAACACCAATGTTTAAGGACTTGTTTGGGTGTATTAAACACTCAAGAAAAGCATCTCCCAAGCTCAGTCCAGAGCTCCTCCTTCTGCAGGAAGGAAAGAGTCTTACGGGAAATTGGGGTTATATACCGTATACACTGTAGACAATATTCTTCTTCCTAACCTCAAGACGTTTGTTAGGATATATACATGCTATTGTACATTTTTCTGTTGATGTGTTCTACTTTATCCAATATTTTTAAAAATTTCATACACCTACTGTATTACCCGATTCTCTGCCTCTGACCTCCAGGCTCTCCTGAGTCCCCCTCCCAAATTCATGACTTCTTTTTTTTAATTATTATGGCTTATATATAAACCAAGAAGTAAATAATACAACCTGCTGGCTCCATTTAGTGTAGCTTGAACAGATATGTCTTTCAGACTGACCACTTGGTACTGATAACAATTTAAGGGGTCTGTCCCTGTGGAAAACAAACCATGTCACGTAGGTTTTAGAAAGCTTTTTTAAAAAATGAGTTCTCTCTGCAGGCCTAATGGCAGCTGCCCCCTACTGGAACCCAAGAAAAGCACATGTTCAAAAGCAGTTTGGGGCACGGGTTATGACAGAGACTAAACATTACGAAAATCCCTTTTGGATTTTTTTTTTTTTTTAAGATTTTATTCACGAGTTGTTAACCATTTTGTTTAGCAAATCGGTTTATCCCAGTGACCTCGGTAGAAGCGGCAGATGGTGCTAAATGCAGCCCCCGTCTGTTTGCTCACCCTCTGCGGTGTATCCTGCCCTGTTCCCAGGGCTCAGAGAGATAGATGCTCAGGCAACAAGAGAAGGCTGTGCAGCCAAGGCGGGGCTGCGGGGATCCGTCTGAACACAGTATTCACAGCAAACAGGAGTCTGAGCTTTGCCTTTGCTGTGTGTGCCTTGCAAATACACACAAAGCCTGAAGCCTGGGAAACCACACCGGGGAGAGCAGGGGGTGGTAGAAAGAGGGGGCCTGAGAGACTTAATTTGTATGAAAATCCGACAGGGGATTGTGGAAGAGGAGTCAGAGCCAGGGAGATGGCGTTCTTAACTCCTCACTCAGTCAATGGTCCCATCTGGTCATTCTAACAGGGGACCTCAGAGCTTGCAATGGGGGGCCTTTTCCAGGCCCTAGCTGTCTCCTGAAAAGGAAGAGCAGGAGCAGATGTATTCAAGGGCTTAAGTCCTGGGACAGGAGGGTAAGGAGGAAGTGGCAATGAGCTATAGCTCCCCCCTTTAATCTGGTAAAATGGAATGAGATCATATTCATGAACCAGGTTGCAAAGTGAGCTTTCCTGGGCCTCTCAGCTTGCTTACCAACTGACTTTTAAAAAGGAGGAAATATACTAGTTGCTGGATCTACACTTCTAAGTGTCATTCTGAACCTCTTGCCTTTCGGGATTTTGAACTATTCAGATTTTCACCATCCGACAAAAGCCTTCGTTCCAGGATGGTCTCGAGAACTTCAGAAACTGTTCTTATTGCTTTGAGAAACTTATTCTCAAGATTAGCTTCTCAAGCCCAAGGTTCAGTGTGCTATTCTGATTCAAAAATTGCTGCCAAAAGACATCATCTCTAACTTCACATTTATTCAACAAAAGCAAAGCATTCAGTTGTGTAAGACTTCTCCATCTATGGTCAGCCAAATAGAAAATATTGGAAATGCAACTGTTTATGTGCTGAACATGTGTGTTTTCCCAGACATTACTTGTAAACAACACAGAATAACAAATAGTTATGTCATTTGCGGCATATTAGATATTACCAATAATCTATGGTTAAAATCATGTGGGCTCTGGCTACAGAGACTGCTTGGTGGTGAAGAGCACTTGCTGCCCTTACAAAGGACCTGAGTTCAGTTCCCAGCACCCATGTTAGGCACCTGACACCCACCTGTAACTCCAGCCCCAGGGGGTCCCATTTCTCTTTCTTGCATGAACATTTACATACTGACTCACAGGCACAATAAAATAAAATAAATCTTTAAAAATAAAGATAAATAAGAGTATGCAGAAGGAAGTGCAGAAGTTCTTAGCAAATACTATACACATTTATATAAGAGTCTTGGCTACCTCTCCATTAGAGATGAGGAAAGAACAAATCCTCTTGAGGATTCCATGGGTTAGAGATGAGGAAAGAACCAATCCATGAGAGCGGTATTCAGTGGTGACCAGATACCAGGCCTAGAGCTGAACTCTGTGACTCATGGCAGATCTTAGATCAATGCAGAAGAGTAACAGGGCTATAGCATATGCTGAGTTGTGGAACAAGTGGGGCACTGAGTTGAGGCACAACAAAAAGACTTTTCATCCCACCAGAGGAGCTCAGGAAAGCTGCCCAGGGGAGCAACACACACTGAGAACTGGGGTATGACAAGTGTGGTGCCCCTGTAGAGCAGTGTTTCTCAACGTGTGGGTTTTGACCCCTTTGGAGTTAAATAACCCTTTCACAGGGGTCCCCTAAGACCATCAGAAAACACGGATATTTTTGTAATTATTCATAACAAAACCAAAATTGTAGTTAGGAAGTAGCAACAAAAATAATTTTACGCTTGGAGGTCATCGTCACACAAAGAACTGTATTAAAGAATGAGGAAGGTTGAGAACCATTGCTGTGGAGGGATCAGAACATACAAATGCCTGGAGATGGACGAGAAACCCTGTGTTCAAGGCTCAAAGCAAAGAACTGTGCATTACGTACAACAGAAGCCTCAAAGTCAAAAGCACCAAATCATAAGCGGCCTAGGAGGCCATTTGAAAAGTGAAACTTGCCCCAGGGAATCTGAGTGGCTGTGAACAGATTTTCGGATGAGAAAGTTTCTGTTGGTTGCTGTGTACAACCTGGATTGGAGGAAACAAAACAGGCCTCAGGACACTTCCCAACACTCTGATGGGGGACAACATTAAGGCTGAACCAGGCAGTGAGGATAGATGGAGACAGAGGACCTTCAAGAAGAAGGGCATAGACCTATTACGTTCATGTGAAAGGAGATGCTTTAGAACATTAATCTCCAATCCAAACAATGAACCACTTTCTTCTAGCTTTTGTGTACCTACTCTCCATCAAGCATGGACCAGGCTAGTAAATCAGCAGCACCAGGAAGATATTCAGCAAGAACTGCAGTGTGGCCTCATTCCAGTCCAGTGGACAAGGGTTCTGAGGTTAAACCTATACAGTTTCAAATGCTGGCTCCACTTACACTCTCTGATCAAAGACAAGTCATTTGATTTTAATGTTCATTTACTATTTATAAAATAAAGAAAGGTATCAGCTTTTAAAATTATTTGTTAAAGCTGAGGCAATGTGTATAAAGAATAGAGTACCAGCTGTAAAATAGTTGATTGATAAACAGAAGCTAAAATTAATGCTGCTGCCACGGCTGCTGCTATTGCTGCTGGCAAAACTTTTAGAATTGCTTCCATAGTTCAATTTTTACAAATCTTGTTTTAGCATAACTAGCAAATTCTGTACAAGTACCCAAACAATATTACCTACATTTTTCCCATGGTTGCCATGCAGGTAAAAGCAAAGACCCAGACCCCCAATGTCCAACTGACAAAATAATACAGTTCAAAATAACTTTGATCAGACACAGAAAACAAGATGAAGTGACATGCCACCAGCATCAGTATTATTGATCTCCTGAATTCCCTGAACAGACTCCCTGAGTGAACACAAGCCTTCACACTGACAGTCAAAAACAATAATAATAATAGACAAATTCCAGATTACAGGAAATTCTGCATGCGTGGATCTCAGAATATTCTTTAGTAATCCGCTTGTTGAGAGCTGCCCCGAATGCTGTTGCCTAGGCAGCAGAGCATCCAATGATGAACTGTGGAACGGGGAAATAGGAAAACAGATCAAGAAAAATGGCATGACCTTTGGGAGACAGAAAAGCAGAAAGAGGCCAGAGCTGCATTTAGCTCTATGTCCAGCCAATGCTTTTGCAGACCAGAAGGGTCTGACTTTTCTTTTCAGCTTCTCTGTCTGCTTCTTTAATTTTTCTTTCTTTTACTTTAGCAACAAGTCAAAACAGAATCATTCTCAAATGCTCCAACCTTGAAGCAAATCAATGTGCATCTCAGCCCCATGGGGCAGAAACTGCGTGGAGGGCAGATGTAACAATAGCAGTGTGCTAGAAACACATCTTGAGGTTTTAAGTAACATTCATGTGCGCTGCAAATACCCTCATTCCTTCTGCTCACCCCTGTCTCTCCAGGCAGACACTTCAGCATCCAGCATTTACTGCCCAGAGAAAGGGATAGCATCACAGAAATGCCATGAGAAAGAAAAAGTCAATTCTTGACTTGAGAATTTCAGATTTGAAACTCATAGTTCAGTTTAGGGCAAAGACTTTCTGCATTTCAAAAGCTCAATAGAAAGCTCTTGCTCCAATGGGCTAGGCACAGGAAGGAAGAAAGAAAAATCAGGAGTAAGAAAACGTAGCTTTAGGTGCAAGTAAGGGTGGAAAACATTCAGTGAAGACCTCACAAGAGTTTAGGGCACTTAAGAGCTTTCCAGAGGAAGCCAACTTACCATAAGGTAGTGTGGGGCCCAGAGCAGCTTGACCACACAACTGCCATAACAGGCTTAATAAAAGCCAGACAGACAGAAGGCTCTTGCTAGTACCTGATGGTTCCAGGAAGGGCCCATGAGCAGACACCATCCAGGGAGGAGCCAGCACCTAAGGGGAAATACCTGATATTCCAAATATTCCCTTCCTGGGAAAAGGACACTAACAAAAGAACAGACAGTCTCCAGGTGCACATCTGCTGATATAGGTAAACCTTAATGACCACTGCTAAATGTTGAAACATCCCTAGAATTCAAAGCAGTCAATAAATTCATAACAGGTACCCCTAGCCTGAGACTGGACCAATACCAGGACTGTAACCCCGCAGCTCTGAAGTCCCTAGAGCCCTCTTTCTCCAATAAAAACCCTTGCCTCGTGCTGCTCAGGGTTGCTCCTACTCCGCCACTGTGTCAGAGGAACGGAAAGACCCAAGTTAGCTTGTCAATAAAGAGACTCTTTGCTGTTGCATGGGCCCCGTCTCTTGGTGGTCTTTGGGGGGGGTTGGACTCTAGGCACAACAGTGGCACCCAGGAAAACTGCAGCAGAGCTGTAGCTGGACAGAAGTGATGCTACAAATTTGTACTCATCAGCAACAGAATGGGTAAACAAAGGAACGAGTAAAAGGTGGACTTGGAGAGGCCTGGCAGGTGGAAGGAGAAAACGCAGCTGCTATCTTTGCAGGCAGAAACTCGGGGAGCTGATGAAAAATAGAGGGGAAGGAGCCATGAGGTCACAGCTACCAGTGAGCAGCTCTCCTTCTTATAGATTTGCATAGCCCAAGACCCTGAACTAATTAGGATTTCTTTTGTTGCCATTGTACTCTGTAGCCAAGGGTGACCCAGAACTCTCTCCTCAGCCTGTACCCAGATTACAGGTGCCATCTCTGGTGCCTTCCACCCAGATCTCTCAGTGGGGTGAGTTTGTTGCTGCTGGTAGTTTTGGTTTTGTATTGTTCTGCTGAGTGAGATTACATTTCTATTACTTGGCAGAATGAAGCTTAGAAGAAGAGAAAGAGGAGGAGGAATAACTCAGATACCAAGAGCTACAAAGAGACATTTTACATTCTGCACACCTGACCACCTGGCGCGCCGTGTAATGTTGTCATTGCTGTTAGGAAACATTAGATCTCTCTTGTAGCCACTTCCGATGCACCAACCATCAAAGGCAGCACATTCAGCCAACCCCTCCCTATTTGTCCTTCCCAATCATTCTTTAAAGGGGTCTATTATCCTTTCTCCTTTACAAGTAAGAAACCAAAGCAGAGATTTTAGTACTTTGCCCAAAATCTCATAGCTATTAAAAGTCAGAGCCATGATTTTTCCCAGTCTTTCTCCCACTAGGGCACAGCCAAGTGTCTTTTGCGTGAATAATGGATCCGGAACAGCCCTAAGCAGCAGGGAAGGATAGAAAGCGGCGCTGAAAGTCGTATAATAAAACAAGACACACTGGTGATGGCTTCAACCCACATCACTGAGTTGACTTCCCTGTGGGGCAGCACCAGAGTGACTGAGCATCAGTAAAAACTGCCCCTTTCCCAGGACGTCAGCATGCTTCCCTACTGCTCTTCTATAAACACACATGCAGCTTGAGAACCCCCAAATGCTGCTACACTCATGCCTGGCTCGGGGCTTGTGCAGGTAAGTGGGAGAAAAAAAAGACCTAACATTATGTTTTGTTTGTGTTTTAGAAATATCACAGATCCCTGCTCAATATGCATGCGGGATGATTTATCATTTGCTCCATGAGCTGATGACTTCCTGCAGTCTGAATTTGTGCCTCTCATCCTGCCTGCTGGAACTGATGTCAGCCCCCGGCAGCACAGCCCTGTCAAACCCTGAGAAGGAGCTATTTCAAAGTAGAGAATAAATAATCCTTTAAATAACAAATTTTAGCTAAAAGGAGAGCTTTTCTCTATACGAGTCGGTATATACACAGCTTCCGTAATGTGCATCTCATCCTAACAAAGCGGGGGATTCCAATGACAAAACAGCTTCCCCCCACGCTGGGACATTTGAGGGCCACCTAAAGGCTGCTATTCCATTTGCAAGCTTTCAGTGCTTAATTGTCACTATTCTAACAGTAAATCCTTTATCTTCCAAATTAAATCCTGACTTTTAATCCTAAAACCAATATCTTAAGTCCTTTTTATTTTTTTCCATTTCTTCCCCCTTAAAATCCATATCAGTTTATTCTTCTTCACAGTAATCTCCAGAGTGTTCCTTCTTTGCTACCTAGTTAAGGCCTGCATTCAGGTATAAAGCTGTCTATATAACAATTGATCTGGCCTCTTTGAATCACACACACACACACACACACACACACACACACACACACACACACACTTACACTTTCTGCTTTCCCCCCTTGACTTTTTCAGGAGGATGCATGTACCTTCCTCTCGGGTTGCCAAAGCCAGACAAGCAAACAAGCCATTTCTCAAGAGAAACAAAGGCCTCACCAAGTGCTGCTTCTAGATCACACTGAACATGGTGACTCACCTCAACAACTGCTCTGCTCCCTCTGTCTTGTGGATAAATGAAATAATACCTCCCACCATGATCCACAGAGTCTGATAGTATCATAAGAACCCCTGCTCAGTGCTACACACTCGGAATGGTACTGGAATAAAAACTGTATGTTTATTTACCAGATGGTGCTGGATTTTCTGTAAGTCCAGTCAAGGAGGAGTTTGTCCAGCAAGCTTCCAGATGCCCCTCCCATCTCCATTTGAATGTACTCAGCCCAAATTTCAACTTTCAAATGATACACAAATATCTCAGTGTGCAGGGAAATACCTTGGAGCCAGAAGCCTATTCCTCATGAGGAGGGAGGGTAAGCTTTACAGATGCCAAAGACAGGCTGTAAGTAGTTTTGGCTAAGAGACATAAAAATAAAAATAATGAAATACAAGCTTACCTTTAATGGGCAGAAGATGGGGTTGTTCACAAAGCCCATAAATACCTCTAACAGCGGCTCTCTGGGAAGATGATCCCCTTACTCTTTTACCTTCATCTGGGCATTTACTCACTATGAATGGTAATTGCCAGATAACTTGCCAACTCCTCCAGTAATCAGGGAATTCACTGGAAACAGAAACTGCTTTACTCGCTAACATTTCCCCGGAATCTGGCACAATACTTTGTACCTGGTGATAGTATGTATACTAGAACATTTCATGAGTGAATGAATGAATGGGTGAACAAATGATATGTCTTAAGAACAGCTGATGAGGCAGTGTTCAGAAGAGGTAAGGTCAGCTTGGAGGGGTGAAAAGTTCCTCGGACAGTTGCAGAATGACAGACAAATGAATGCCTTGGTGGACGGAAAAGCAAACCAGACAGAACAAGACTGGGTTGGGAAGAACTTCCCATGATCCTGTGTGGTGAGGACCTCATTGTTCCGCCTTCCTGAGTTTTCCTGCTCTCTTCACCCTACTCCTCCTGAGAGTCACGTCCCTGTAGAGTGACATTACAACAGAGTAATGAACTTAAAAATGCCCGAGGCTTTCAAGTTACAGCAAAATATTAAACAACTTTCAAATGGACAAAGAACTTGAATAGACATTTCCAAATAAGCTTATAGAGCCATGGTTCTCAGCCTTCCTAATGCTACAACCTTTTAACACAGTTCCTCATGTTGTGCTGATCCCCAACCCTAAATTTATTTTGGTGGCCACTTCCTAACTGTAATTTTGCTGTGGTTATGAATTGTAATGTAAATTTCTGTGTTTTCTGATGGTCTTAGGTGGCCCCTATGATAGGATCATCCAACCCTAAAGGGTCACAAAGGTTGACAATGGCTGTTGTAAAGATATTTAGCAGCACTGGCCCTCAGGGAAAGGCAAAGAAATACCACAATGAGATAGTATGCCATAAACATTTTTTATCAGAAAGTGGCAAGTATTGGTAAAGATGTAAAAAAAAAAAGGAAATTTCAGTAGAACCATAAAGTGGTAATGACACTCTGCAAAACCAGATGATGAATTCTCAAAATCTTAGACCCAGAATGTCATGGGGTTCCACAGTTCTACTTTGGGGTAAACAACTTAAAGAAGTGAAAGTAGGGATATGGACAGACATTTGTACATAACATTTCTAGCAGCATTATAAACAAACAAAACGTAACAACTCAAATGTCCATCAGCAGATGAATGGATAAACAAAACAAAACATGTTCATACAATGGAAAATACTCTTCCTTTAAAAACATAGAACAGAAAAAAGAGAATTCAAATGCACACTAGACCATTGATAAATGTTGAAAACAATGTGCTAAGTAAAATAAATTGAAAGCCAAGATGACATACATTGCATGATTCCACTTACATGCAGTACCTGGAGAAGTCAAACTCATAGAGGCAGAAATTATAGCAGAGGTTATTAAGTCAGAGACCAAGAGTAATAAAGAATGAGTAGTCATTGCTTAATGGATAACTTTTCATTACAGGATAATGTCAAGATTCAGGAGAGAGACAGTGACTATTGTATACATTATGAATGTATTTAATAACACTTAGATAAGTGATAAGCTTTATGCTTATGTTTTTCATAAATAAAACCAAAAGTTCCAATGAGAAAAAACTAAAACTTTCTAAAGCTTGCTTTTCTTTGTCACAGAAAATATAAGAAACTTCATAGTCACCACATCTTCTCATTGTTACCCTAAATTACAGTTCTGAAATATGATAACTTGGGTCATTCAAACTTATATAATATATCTCTCCAAGACACATTCCTTTTATTTTTTCATTCTAAGGCTTCTGGGGAGTTCAGTGGACTTTGAGGGTGTTGTGGTTTGGATATGGCTTAAATGTATACCCTCAAGGGACTGAGAAGGCCAGAACCAGAGCTATGGGTTAGCTCACCCCAACATCCACATCATCAATAAACTGCTGGAGCAGATGAAAGAGCTGGACCTGCAGATCCAAAGCTGCAGGATCTCCATGACACAGGGCAACAACAGGATATCTGGGAAGAGCTCCAGTGAGGGCCAATATTGATAGGGGAGCAGAAGCCAAAGGTCTATAGCCAGACCAATGACTCATTGCAATGAACACTTACAAGTAAAGCTATATGGGCTAAAGTGTATTCTGTGTGACTCACTGGACCACACTACAACTTTCACCCCAAGATTTTTTTCTTTTTGTTTGTATTAGTTTGGGTTTGTTTTTGTTTTGTTTTGTTTTGTTTTGGGAGGATTGTTTTCTTTTAAATTGTATTTTGTGGGGAAAAGTTACAAAGGCAGAGGGTAGATAAGAAGGGATGCAAGATAAACGGAATTGGGAAGTATGATATAAAATCCACAAATTATTGATAAAACTTGGAAAATAAAGGAAGGGAAAAAGAAAAGAAGAAAGTGAGTCCTCTCTCAACCCAACCACAGAGCCCAATTTCTGGGACCTAAGCCAAGGGCACAACTGGTGCACCTTCACCCCACCCATTGCTGCCCCAGTAGAAGGCCAGGAGAAAAGACTTCTGCAGGTAGGTATCCCCACTAACACCCCTGTTGGACCTGCAATCTCCAAGCCCCACTCCCTCCCCCAAGCCTACCCATCACCTTGTGATCTCAGATGCTCCCTGAGACACAGAATCAGTCAGCTCCTATTGTACCAAGAGAAGCTCCCCATGACAGAGAATTCAGCAAGTTCGATCAAACCAAGAGCTCAGATGGGACCAAGAGAGACTCCCTTAGACACAGACTCAGCCAGAGCAGATTGAACCAATAACAGCTCCAAGAGACACAGACACCACGTGCACCAATTGAAAGAAGAGATGAGAAGACAACAGTGCAAGAATACATTCAACTACATAAAGAACAACATGGCACTACCAGAACCTAGCAATTCTACAACAGCAAGACCCGAACATCACAATGTAAAAGAAGCAAAAGAAAACAACCTTTAAAATAACTTTATAAAGATAATAGAGGCATTTAAAGACAAAATTTAAAAATTTCTTTAAAGAAAATTTTTTAAGGCAAACAAAAAAAAATAAAAGAAATCAATAAAAACCTTAAAGAAAGTCAAGAAAAAGCAATCAAACAGGTAAAGGAAATAGTTTAAGACATGAAAATTGAAATAGAAGCAATAAAGAAGACATAAATCAAGGGAATGCTGGAAATGGAAAAATCTAAGGAAACAGACAGGAACTACAGATGCAAGCATAACCAACAGAATGCAAGAGATGAGGGGATAATCTTTGGTATAAAAGATACTAAAGCCAAAAAACTCAAAACACAAAATGTTCAGGAAATCTGGGACACCATGAAAAAACCAAACCTAAAAATAATAGGAATTAAAGAAGAAGAATAATACCAGCTCAATGGCACAGAAAATATATTCATAAAAATCATACAAGAAAACTTTCCCAACCTAAAGAAGAAAATGTCTATGAAGATACAAGAAACTTACACAACATCAAATAAACCACACCCCAAAAAGTTTACTCACCACATAATAATCAAACCAATAAACACATAGAATAAAGAAAGAATGTTAAGATGTGATAAGGAGAAAGGCCAAGTAACTTATAAAGGCAGACTCACCAGAATAACACTCAACTTCTCAGAAACTATGGATGTCAGCCCAGACTGCTATACCCAGCAAAATTTTCAATTACCATAGATGGAGTAAACAAGATATTCCATGACAAAATTAAATTTAAATAATACCTATTCACAAGCCCAGTCCTACAATAAGCTCTAGAAGAAAAACTCCAACATAAAGAAGTTAGAGGTTCCTATGAAAATGCAAGCAATAGATAACCCTACAACAGAAAATCTCACAGAAGGGAAACACACACACTACCACCAAAAATGAAAAATTAACAATCACTGGTCATTAATATCCCTTAATATCAGTGGACCCAATTCACCTATAAAAAGACACAGGCTAACAGAATGGTTATGAAAATAGAATCCATCTTTCTGTTGCATGCAAGAAACACGCCTCAACTTCAAAGACAGACATTATCTCAAAGTAAAGGGCTGGGAAAAGATTTTCCTATCAAATGGACTTCAGAAGCAATCTGGTGTAGCAATTCAAATATCTAACAAAATAGACTTCAAATTAAAACCAATCAAAAGAGAACAGGAAAGTCATTACATACTCATCACAGCAAAAATTCATCAAAATGAAATCTCAATTCTGAATATTTATGCTCCAAATACAAGGGCACCCACATATGTAAAAGAAACATTGCTAAAGTTTAAATTGCACATCAAACTCCATACACTAATAGTGAAAGATTTCAATATCCTACTCTCAACAATAAACAGGTCTGCAGACAGGAATATAACAGAAAAATAAGAGAACTAACAGATGTTATGATTCAAATGGATTTAGTAGATATATACAGAACATTTCACTCAAACACAAAAGAATATACCTTCTTCTCAGCACCGCATGGAACCTTCTTGAAAACTGACCACATACTAAGTCACAAGGCAAATATTAATAGATACAAAAAAAATAAAATAACCTCTTGTATCCCATCAGATCACCATGGACTAAAATTAGAACTGAACAACAACACAAACTAGAGGAAGCCTCCAAACTCATGGAAACTAAACAGTTCTCAACTCAATCACCTCTGGGCAAGGAAGAAACAAAGAAAGAAATTAAAGACTTTCTAGAATTTAATGAAAATGAAGCCACAACATACTCAAACTTAAGAAACATCATAAAAGCAGTGCTAAGAGAAAAGTTCATGGCCCTAAGTGCCAAATAAAGAATTTAGAGAAATCTCACCCTAGTGACTCAACATCACACCTGAAAGCTCTAGAACAAAAAGAAGCAGCAAACTCTCACTCAGAAGGAGTAGATGGCCAGAAATAATCAAACTCAGTGCTGAAATCAGTAAAATAGAAAGAAGGGAAGGAAGGAAGGAAGAGAATACAAAAAAATCAATGAAACAAAAGCTTGGATCTTTGAGAAAATCAACAAGATAGACAAATTCTTATCCAAACTAACCAAAAAGCATAGAATAAATATCCAAATTAGCAAAATCAGAAATAAATAGGGGGACAACAACAGATGCTATGACGATCTAGAGAATCATTAGATCATACTTCAAAAACCTTCAATCCACAAAACTGGAAAACTTAATAGAAAAGGACAATTTTCCAGATAGATACCATATACCTAAAACAAATCAACACCAGATAAACCATTTAAATAGACCTATAATCCCTAAGAAAATAGAAGCAGTTATTAAGTCTCCTAACTAAAAAAAAAAAAAAAAAAAAAAAAAAAAAAAAAAAAAAAAAAAAAAAAAAAAAAAAAAAATAAAAAATAAAAAAAAAAAAAAAAAAAAAAAAA